>JAOEHY010028272.1:17153-32819 GCA_025447955.1 Psilopsiagon aurifrons
GCCATTGAGCACAACTCTTTGCGTGCAGCCATCCAGCCAGTTCTTTATCCACTGAGTGGTCCACCTATCAAATTGATATCTCTCCAATTTAGAGACAATGATGTCGTGTGGAATAGTGTCAAATGCTTTGCACAAGTCCAGGTAGATGACATTAACTGCTTTACCCCTGTCCATCAGTCCCTTATCCCCATCATAGAGGGCCACCAGATTGGTCAGGCAGAATTTCCCCTTAGTGAAGCCATGCTGGCTTTCACCAACCACCTTGTTGTTTTTCACGTGCCTCAGCATGCCTTCCCGGAGAATCTGCTCCAAGATTTTATCAGGCACAGAGGTGAGGCTGACTGGCTCCAAGATAGAAGTTGCATATTTCAGCCTTTTCCAAATTAAACGAAAAATAGCCTTGAAACTAAGTTCCTGATTATACTTACACTACATATTACTGGTTTATGTGGGTTTGTTTGGTTGGGGTTTTTTTGCCATTTGAATCTGTATTTGTTTAGTTATTATTACTTCAGAGGAAAAACAAAGACAAAATGTAACTGTAAGTTAGTGAAAATTGGCCATTAGATTAGGTAGTAGAATTGCTGCTGTCATCTTTAGTTGATTTCGTCCTGGCCAATTCAGTCAATTAAAAATGCATAAAATAATATATAGTTTCTTCATAAAATATATTATCACTTTTGGAAACATCTCTAAAAAATCAATCCTTCTCTACTAAGCCATGAGTGTTGAGTTGAGAAGCAACCATTAGCAGCTTACCTGAGTCCATCTGTGGCAGTCTTGTGAAAAAAAGTGTAATACTTCAAATGAAGTTTACATGTCCGTAGAAATGGGTTTGTAAGAGGGGAAGCATCAAGGGAAATGTTGACAGATATATGGCAGTATATATGTAGTGGCTGTTGCAATGTTAATAGCATCTGGCAGCACAGTCACTGCCATCTGTTAATGCCCTGAAATTCTGAATATGGTGCATCCTTTGTGAAGGAATTAAAAATAATTAATGAATCTGTCAAATGAAATCACCTTGATTTGATCACAGCTTTATCTTGATAATGATTAATTGCAAAATAATGGGAGGTTAAATGTCCACTACTTGCCTTTTTACTATGGACAAGCTAATGCTATTACCCAAGTACAGCATCCTGGAAGGTTTACTTTTTAAGCTTCTGTTGTGTTGTATCATTTGGTGCATTTACTTTAAATAAACCTTATAAGTAGGACTAGATTAAAATCAAACTTTGCATATTAATTTCTATTTGCAGTAGATTAGGTCTCTTGAACCATTTACAGTTCTGTTGATTCATGGTTAACTTATTTAATGTTAAACAAGGGAGGAAGTGAGGTTAGACTGAAAGAAGTGACCTTTCAGTCAAAGTCAAGTCGGCCTGGAAGAACAGTCTAACTGCATTAAAGCATTTATTTTTTGTTTTGGATTTGTTTTGGTTTGGGTTTATTTTTTGTAAGCTGGGTAATAGAATCCAAACCGTTAGTTTCTGATGAGTCAGTTTGTCTTCAAAGTGATGTGGAAAAAATATTCTTTTTGTTTGTATTTGGAAGAATTATTATATCTATTTGTATTGAAGCCAATATTTCAGTCAGTGCAGTGTAATTTCACTGCTGTAAATAACAACTATAAACGAAACAACAAGCCAGTTCCAGACCTGGTTGGGTTTTATTTTTCTCTTAACTCCTCTTTTTCTGTTTGTTCCTGCTGGGCAACAGATGGAGAAGGTAACATACTTCCTGCTCAAGTAAACGAATTGTACGTAATAGGTGATTGAGGTATGTTAATCAGAAGCAGTAGGAGGAAAAGAGCAAACTTTGGATCTTGGAGTCAAGTAAACCGGAATTTTATTTCCTCTTCCTGTGTGAGTCAAGTAATAGTCTGGATATTGCTCTGGGACCCACAGAGAGAAAGCAACTTACATCTTTCTTGTGTCTTTCTATTTGTTCCTAAGTGACAAAAGTTTGTTTAGACTGGGATTTGTGCTGATCTCAGCTGCTGATTGAGCTGAACTGACACCAGGCCGCAAGCTGAGGTGTGGAAAACCACCTATGTACTGTCTTGATTTATCACAGCTCCCAGTGCAGGAGCTGTAAATCAGAACTTCCTTTCACTTTTAATAATGCAGTGGATTCAGATCAGTTTCTTGCTGGAGAGAGGTCCATGCCTCCAGGATGACAGTGTGCAAAGACAGAAGGTGACCCAAACTTGTGCTGTGGTACGTGGGCAGGACGTGCTACAGCTGCAGACCGTGCCTGCAGCTGGACCATATGGATGTACCATTCCATGAATGTCATGCAGACCATTCCCAGTTTCTGCCCCTGAGCTGTGACAAGCTGGTGGAGCAAATTTGGGGATAAAGTCTCGTCTGGTGCATGAGGTTGGCATTTAGCTGATTTCTGGGTGTGGTGTCTTCTCCATGAGACATATCCACCCCTCTTTAGTTTGCTTGACAATTGTACAAGTTTGTTTGACAGTTGTAACTGGCATGTTCAATGTACGCTTTCTCCCACATATGGTATTCCACATGATGCTGAGGTTTCTCAACTCTCTTCTGAGCAAACCTGCAGGTCCGGGGTGATCCGGGGTTCTGTCTTTTCAGTGCTTTGCCTTGCTCTGTTAAGGGTGCCAGTTGGTGTTATCATTGACAAGACTCTAGGAGGAGCCAGGCTGCAGCTGCACGCCTCGTTTTCCATGGACCACTGGAGAGTTACTAGCTAGTGCAGTGTTTGACAGCTATATGTCCCAGGTGGATTTTGCCTGGCAACCCAGAGGCAATCCCCCAGGCCATCGAGCTGGTGGCATTTAAAAATTGCCTGCCTAGGGTCATTGCGTTGTGTTGTCTTTAATTTTTTTTTTAAATGATCTTTTCTTACTCGGTTGTACATATAGAAGAGCTTGAATCCAGAAGAGTGTGACACCATGATGACAAATGCCTGTTGCAGTTTTTGTGTTTAATAAATACTCATGGTATCTTTGTTGTGTGTGTTTTGTGTGTTTCAGGAAAAAAGTGCCAGTTCAAATGCAAGACTTAAATCTAATAAAGAGATCCCAGGATTAGTGCATCAACCCAGAGCAAAGTAAGTTTATTGGTTTTTGGAGGTTTTTTTAATTGTAATACAAACAAACACAGGATTAAGTAGTATCTGTAAGATTCCCAATTATTGCCTAGTGAAAACTAACTGGTGGTTCCAGCAGCACTAAAACCATGCTCAATTTAAATAAAATAGGTATGGTTGCTTGTGTTCTGAGACCAACAACACAACTGGACAGCACTTGTGCACTTGTGCCAGCATCCCGCATCATCCTCTCATTTTCCCAGCTAAGAAGCAGGACTTAAAATTGCGTGAGATGCATCTTGCCATGCCTTTTAGTAGTGCCATACTATGTTATTTCTCAGCTTTCTATGCAACTTACTCATAACCAAAAATTCTATATACACTAGTGTTCCCAAATGCTATCAGTTAAGTTCTCAGGAAAGTTTTTGCTAGTTCTTGGCTTAAGTTAGCAGCTATACTGTCTAGGATTAGGAATGGTAAACTTCTTCCATTGAAAATTGTCAGTTTCTTTCTTAAAATGAGGATAGTTTTGTAACTGATACCTTTTGCTTGCTGTTCTGTGCCTGTATCCTGGCTGAGTTCAGTCAGCGTTACATATGCCATGAAATACGCAACTCTTGTGACAAAGCTGGTCAGTGATATTAGTAACTCATTTCTTATCTAAGTCACCATTACATTTTAATCACTAATTAGATTGAAAATAACAGGTTACATGGAGACGTGTATCAGATTCATAACAAAGAAATTATAAAGTTTTGCTGCTGGAATTTAAACAATAGCAGAAATGCTGTTCGTTATGCCTTGCCTTTGGTGCACTTACTAACTTAAGCTTGCTGCTTACCAAGTGCATTGTATAAGGTTTCAAGTCTGTAAACTCTAGTAATTTTCTAATCAACTGACAGTATAATTCAGCTTCCTTTGAAAAGGACGAATGGAGTGCTTCAGATGTAATTGCAAAGAAATTCACAGTAAGGAGGTGGAGATAAAATCACCCTTCAGCAAAGCTGTACTTCATAATTATGGCTTGGTCCTTCCCAGGAGGGTCAGAAATGTATTTAAGATGCTCTAACAGGAGGCTAATGAACCTGGGCTTAAAAAAGGTCTGTTTCTTTTGATGTGTCATCTCTTCTAGTTCATCCAAGTCAGAGGAACTGCATGGGGTCAAGGGGTCCATTTTTTCATCAAAATCTGATATTTTTAAAAGTCTCCACAGAAATCAGAACTGACCTTCTTTCACCAAAAAAAATAAAGACATTGCATTGGCAGAGGTAAATGTTTTTATTACAGTCCTTGCAAAAATAAACTTCTCAGAGTTACAGAATGTAACAGTAGATTGTTGGGTAAAACCTCCACTGTTTGCCCAAGCCTCTGCTGTTTACCTAACCTACCATTGGGTTTCTGTTTATAAAGTGTCTATATGTGTTTGAGTTGCTAATCACCAAGCCAGCAAATATCTGTTATCATGTGCAATTTTTTTAAAGGTTTCTCCTTTAAAATCCATGGTAATTCTGACCGCAAGGAGGAGTGACAATGGGTGGCAGCTAAAAGGGCAGAGATTAAATAGATAAATCATTAGATGCATCTTGTAAGACCTTTCTTGTAGAACAGGTGGTATTTCAAAACAAAACATGGACTATGTACCACATGGTAAGTCAATTTACAATGGAGGTAGTTTTGAGACGTTGGCTGTAAAAGTAAGATTGTGAGGGCTCTTCCTGTTTGTAGAAGGATTTGGATTTTTAGTTCTAGAACCCTAGACTCTAAAAACACTGTATGTAGGGAGCCAGTTTTACATGTGTCTTTGAAAGAGGCCAAGAGATTGATCTTTCGCCCTTATACTGCATCCCGATACCTGCCATAACTTCATGGGGCTTCATTCCTGCATCCTGCCCCAATGTCTTAGACACTTAATTTATTTGAGCATCCACAAAACTGCTATGTGATCAGGTATGCCACATCAAGTACGTGGAGACATGTTCATGACTCATGAAGTAACAGCAGCCTGAAGCATAAAATGAAAATAGTATTTGATACCATTTTTACCCTCATAAATACAAATTCGCAGAATGGTTTGGGTAATCATAGAATCATAGACTGGTTAGGGTTGGAAAGGACCTTAAGATCATCTGGTTCCAACCCCCCTGCCATGGGCAGGGACTCCTCACACTAGACCATGTCACCCAGGGCTCTGTCCAGCCTGGCCTTCAACACTGCCAGGGATGGAGCATTTACCACTTCTTTGGGCAACCTGTTCCTGTGTCTCACCACGCTCATCATAAAAAAACTTCTTCCTTGTGTACAGTCTAAACCCACCCTCTTTCAGTCTAAAGTGGTTGCCTGTGTCCTGTCACTAGAGGTCCTAGTAAAAAGTCTCTATCCATGTTTCTTATAAGGCCCTTTAGGATATTGAAAGGACACAATAAGGTTTTCCTGGAGCCTCCTCCATATTGAACAGCCCCAACACTTTTCTGAAGATCATGGCCTGCAAGGGCTTAAAGACCTCCTGTGGGGCTTTTCATGTATATGGCAACACAATATTCCATTTTTCCCCCCTTCATTTAGTTTCCTTATAAATTATGGTTGGGGTGTATTATCTGATTTTATTAGAAACTGAGTCTGTGATGTTACAAAGGCAAGAATATCTTTCTAGCACTTACGTATCCAGAAAGGGCTGTACAGTCCTAAGGTCCAAGACATCTGAATATGCAGACAAGGGGGTTGACTACCTCAAACACATCTTTTTCCCATTTCATGTATAGGTGGAAACCTGAGGGACAGGCAGCCACCTGGGGGCACAAAATCCCACCGCTACTGAAAGCTGAATTGTTCCCTTTTCTGAATTGCCAGTTTTAGGTTTTAAATGCCACTTTTGAGACCTTCTCTTCCAAAACTGAGCCTTAATTTATGTCCAGCATAAGCAAATCATTGTATACGTTCATCCCGATAGCAAGTGAAGTATGAATGCTGAGCTTTGTAGGGAAATGCATCATGTTGTTGGGCACTTAGAAAAAGTATTAGCTCATTACATCTGAAAGGATCATGCTGAGGAAGAGAGGACTGGGGTGGGAATTCAGCAATCCAAATCAGCTTTTAGTGCAGAGAAAATCTCCAAGACTGTTTTCTAACCATTTGACATCACTGATGCCAGTGGCAGCAGGCTCCATTCTTCCTTTTTTTGCAAAATCATATAACTAACCCTGAGCCTCTTGGTGCTGCCGAATTAGCTGAAGTGAATCATCTGCTGGGTCTGCTTAGGGAGCAGTAAGGACTACCTGTCTGGGAGGGAAGGACCAGCCTGGACTTGTAGATATTTCTGGATATTGAGTGCAGAGCCCAGCTGTAGCAGGGCACACAGATCTTCCAGTGCAACACTTTAACCTCATATCTCATTGTAGGATCTCATTTGGTGGTGGTGAGTTTGGCAGTCTTGGAAAACCTTCTCTCTTGATACAGAAAGGGCTCTCATTAGCCCAAGAAAAGGTAGTGAGCTATAAACTTTCTGCAGTCTGTCTGGGAAAGGGAATAGTCTCCTTTGGATGCATGTGAGTCCTAGCTACCATCCCAAGTGTAGCATGCATACACTGAACTAAATGTAATATTTTTTCTCTGGGGGGGAAAAAAATTAAAAAATTGTAATTGCAGATGAAAGTGAAAACTGATTTATTTTGCACAGTGGTAAGCTTAGAGCTGGCCCCTCGACAACCCTGGACTGCAGCATCAGTATTTTAAAATTGAATAGTCCTGTTGGTACTCATACTGTTCCTTTGCCTTTCAGCATGCACATCTCTGAAAGTCAACAAGAATTCTTCAGAATGCTTGATGAAAAGATTGAAAAGGTAAGACACAATAAAGTAAAAATACATTTTCACCCAGGGGATGGGCACACAGGTTTTCTGGCTCCGTGAGGAGGACAACCCAACATTGCCTGTTGTGGCATGCCATGTTCTTCACTACTTAGAGGGGCTCTGATCTGAGATCCCCCTTGGTTAGATAAAGCTTGTTGGTTAAGCAGTCCAAGTGCAAAAAGGAAAAGAAAAATGTAAAAGGGGTTGCAGGAGGTTCTGGAGAAAATCCAAAATGAACAGTCTAGGATGAAGGGCAAATTAACCTACTGGATAAAGGAGAACAAAGTGGGGGTTTATGCCCTTAGTAATTTGCTCTTTCATTTAACCTCTGGGGGAGACAACTGAAATCTTAATGCCAGTAGTGTCTGGGACACCCTTCTAATTTCTTTCAAAATCTTTTCAAAGTAGCTCCCGGCTCCAAAGTATAGTGTACCTGTATACGCAGATAACCCTGCCTCAGGGTATACAGTGAGTAAAATAATGATGCTGGAGATGTTTTGAAGAAGAGGTTAAATTGTTCATTGCATATCTAATTGTCTGATAGCAGCTTTCATGTGTTTCACAAGTCTTTAAAATGAGAAACTCAGCTTTTTTGTGAGATAGTAGTAAATAATTGTACCATAACAAAGATGGAAAACTGAGACTTAAGGAATTAAATGGGCTATTTGGATTGAGTCTAGAACTCAGCTTTTGCTTATGCCTTGAGTTGATGTTCACTCACCAATATACTCTTTGCACCTAATATTTTGGAATGGTGTGTCTTATTTAATACTTCATGCTAATACTTGCTTCCCCAATTACAATGAAGTAATTTGTACTCCCAAGTTTAGACTGGACATTAGGAAGCATTTCTTTACTGAGAGAGTAGTCAAACACTGAAACAGGCTTCCTACTGAAACAGGAGGTGGTCAGTGCCTGAATGGAAGTGAGGAGTAGTCCAGTATTTCACAGGGGTAGGATCTTACTTAACCTATATGCATTTAAAAGTAGAATTTCTGTATATCCATAATATAGTTACATCTCCTTTGAATAAATGCATTCACTCTGTATTTTGCTGAGTGAATGCATTTTGCTTCTGCTTTTCCTGGACATCACCACTTTCTGTAATGTCAGACACAAAATATCCAGTGAAATGGATTTTCCAAAGATCTGTCTTATCTGCAGACCAGACCATCTGATGGCTGTACCTAATTATGAATTGAGGTCAGGTTTTGTTTTCAAGATTTGTTTCAGGGAACTAATAGCATTCACTCACCAGCTGCCACATTGAGATGCAGTTGACGGTGTGTCCTCGCTGTTTAGATCATACTCTCAGGTGCTTACAGGTGTTCTACAGAGCTCTTATACTAATTTATCTTCTAGATTAGGAGATTGCCTATTTAGAGCAAATACATGGGTCTATCTGTCAAAGACAGGGAAATGGCTCCCATGCATTTCAAGCTACTGACAGTTGATGAGATTGGCGTGATTTAATGTGCAACTGAACATGGGATTTGCTTTCTCTGGGGACCTTCTGTGCCTAAGGAAATAGTGTTCCTAAGAGAATTTTGTCATTTTTTAATTAATCTTTGCCGACAATATGTTATTTTTCTAGGTATCTGCCACAAGTGCCAAAAAGATTGGAGAATATGAGGGGTTTTATTTGATTCCTAAGTACCATTTTGAATCTCTTTTTCAGGGAAATGGAGGGCAGCAGTCAAACAGTTAAAGGAACTATATCACTGAGCAGCTTGCCAGTTACACCTGAAATAGTCTGCAGGGATGGGGATCATTGCCAATGGTCAATGAAGTCCCAAAACATGTTGTAATGTTCACATGTTAACTAGCCATGAGTAGTGTTGGATATGTAATGGAGACATGTTGTCCATTGCTGTCTCCATGGGCTGTGTCTACAGAAACTATAGAACACAGAGATTTCAACTTGTGCTGAAATCCCAAGGGGTGTTAGGTCATGTAGTACAAATAAGGGACAACAACTCTAACATGCATGCTATAAATTAGAGAGGAAAATTAAATGGGCGTTTCAGACTCATCAAAACAAATGAGCAGGAAAGTCAGCTAAAATAGAATTTCTGCAATCAAAGTGTGAAATAGAACACAGGCTGATGTTTTAGCAACTGAAAATATGAAGTATTTATTATTATGAAGTATTATTATTATCCTGGAGATCAAAAAAAGACAATGAAATGGTCTGGAGAATTTCTCTGAAAGTCTAATGCCTGTTGGTACCAGCACATGCCTGTTGTTCCTGGCTGCCTGTACAAAGCTGAACTGCCTTCTGCAAATACCACTCGAAGGTAAAAGCCAGAATGTCAACCCCAATGTGTGGAGCTTCTGTCTACCAAAATTTGGTGTGAAAACACTGAGAGATATTCAGAGTGAGACATCTGTTCCTATCTCTGTGTGTGTGTTCTTGCTCAGAGAGCTAGAGCTGAATTTGCATGTATGGAACTGTGTGTGATCCTAGTATTTCAATTCATGGGGCTTGTTGGAAGGGAAAAATGCTGGAACAAAGTCTTGAAACTGAATGCTGTGGTAGGACTGACTGAGAATGTAGAAGTCAGATTCACAGCGGGGTTAGATACTGATTCTGCTAGAGTCAACCCAGAGGCACCAAAATTTGAAGAAATCCCATTAATTGAACAGAATGGCTCAGAAGAGAGAGTTAATCCTGGACACAGTCTTTGCAGGCTTAAGTCCATAGACTTGAGGGAGCCCTGTACCACAAGGGCTTGCAGGAAAATATGAAATAAAAGCAAAACTAAAGGCTATGATGCATGAAGTGCTGAATGCAGAAAATATACCCCATTCCGCATTTACTAGTGAAAACATACTGATGATAGCTATCATGGAGAATGATCTGAAATGGCTGCTTTCTCTGAATCCTACATGCAGAGCAGTGAAACAGTCATTGGAAATGATCTGTCTCCTTTAAGCATATATTATTGCTCTAAGCCATGGCACAGTGTGTAGGCAGCTGGAAAAAATACCGAGGCAGAGGTATAATTGAACAGTCGACAAATGATTTCTAGGGTTGTATCTGGGGATTGTACCCCCAGAAGAGAAGCATCTCTGGCTTTGTGGTTTAAAAAAAACAAACCCAAAACAATCCAGGTAAAACTGCACCAGAGGAAATCCTCACTGATCCCATCATCATAAGCTGTTTCCTACATAGATACAGTGGTTTGTAAGTAATCACAATGCAAACATGCTTGTGAAAAAACAAGGAGATTAAGAAATGTCATAGCATGTGAAGATGTCTTGCTACAAACCCATGCAGCAGGTGGATATCCTGAGCCCCTGGGCATTGTGTTTCCACTGACACAGGGGATGTTGTTTTTTGTCAAGAGATAACTTGGCCTTGATCACCAGCACTGGTGTTGAACTGGCTTTGCAAGAGTTTCTCTGCCAGTCTACACACCTGGCCACTGGGAGCTGGGTTGGAGACTACCTGTTAGTTGCTGGAGGGCATGGGAGGGATGCCTGGCAGCAACTTGTTCCATCTCCTCGTTAGTAAAACCGGGCATGAAATGCAAGAGGAAGACACAATGCAGCTCCTTGTATCGTATTCAAAGAGTGCTGTTAGAAAAAGGGGGGTTGCTAACTGAAACGTATGCAAGGGTGAAATTATTAGCCTAAAACTCATTAGCAAACTGGATTGCTCTTAATGACTTGATTGATTTTTATCTAACAAAATCAGAAATGGACAAAAATAAGCACAGTATACAATTATTTAGTGCTGCCTCTCAGCATTTTCTTCCCATCCTTTCTGTGAGCACTGTAAACAAAACCAGATTGATGAAAAGGGTTCCCACCACAGAGCCAGGCTAACATTTCCCAGCATCGACCATCTCCTCTGAAAGGGGCCACTGTGTCCTGCAAGCTCTTTCAGCCATTGCAGAAGAAAGGGCTGCTTGGTGCAGCACATTTTCTAATCCTGGGCCTGCTGGCCTCCTCTTCCTACTCTCCAAGCCAGGGCCACGGTGTGAGGATGCTGGTGCCAAGCTGCAGAACTGTGGCGGAAGAAGCATCTCCTTAGCTGCCTTCTCTCCCTCAGCTAATCTGCCAGCCACACAAAAGGCTTTTGAAGTGGGAAGGCCTCTGCATTCCCACAGCATGGAGTTTTGTTGATTGGCATGTCACAAGCAATAATGGGGGAAAGGGCTTTTCCTGTGGTTTTTTTTCTCTCTTCTTTTTTTCCTCAAAAAGGGTATCACCAGCCATGGGCATGCCCTGGTAGGTGCAGCAAGAGGAGAGAGCAGGGGAATGAGCTTTTCTGGTCTGGATACAAGCAGCAGGAAAGGAGCATAAGGCTTTTTTTAAACTATTTTAAATTCACACACTTGTGTTAAGGTCTTTCTGCGAACATCTTCAAAAGTTGAAAGTTGGATTTTGAAACTGCAGGGAAGACAGGATTTTTCAAGATTTACCTGGACTTGGATGCATGTGTTCCTGCTCTCATCTTCCTTGGTACAGTTCATTTACATTTCCAATCATTAAAACTTACTTAAGAGCCTATGCTATTAAGAGCTAATAATTTTTATATTTGTTGCATGCTCTATGCCTGCGGTTCCTCTGCATTCAGGAGCCTGCTCCCCTGAGTGGCAGGGGACAGGGTTTGGCTGTCAATCCTGCACCCTCATTTTCCATCTATGATTTTGCACTATTTGGGGGGTTGTCAGTTTCTCTGGTTTCTTCTTTTTCTTCCTGACACAAATCTGCTCCCCCAAAAAAACCCCACAGGGCACTTTATCCCTTCTCTGATCTTTCTGAGGAATACTCACCTTGTGTTACTGATAAAAATTTAATTGGGGAATAAGTTTAGACAGAAGGGGGAATTCTGATTTTTTGGGCTTCCTTGTAGTATGGTTTCTTCCATTCCTGCTCTTTTTAGGAGGATAAATACCCACTGCTGTAAATACCTATTGCTGTGTATTTACTCAAGGAGATCTTATCACAAGCCCTCCTTCAAGAAGGTGCTAAAGCACAGGTGAGCTTTCTGCTCATGGGCTAAACCACAAAGCACCAGGGCTTAAGTGCTGTTTCCCTTGTGTTTAAAGGCAAGTGTGTGCTTAACCCTGCTGAACTGGGCCAGGACACTTTACACCTTGTCAGGCTGACCCCACATTTGTTGTTTGTGCTGGGATTAAATCCTGGGCATATGTTGGTGTGGGCCTTTGCAATGTAGCTGGGGCATTGGTTGTTGGACAGGTCAGGCTGACCCCACATTTGTTGTTTGTGCTGGGATTAAATCCTGGGCATATGTTGGTGTGGGCCTTTGCAATGTAGCTGGGGCATTGGTTGTTGGACAGCTGGGATGGGTGCAGGACTATGTGCAAGCTGGTTTTTTGCTGTCACAGTTGATCCCTACCCCTGGCAAGCTAAACTTGCCCTACCAGGGTGGTCCCACAGGTTTTGTTGCATCCCACTACTGAGAGGATGGACGTTGTCCTTCTTTCTCCAGGTAAAGAAAAGCAACATGCTGTAAATCCCAAGTGAAATCAAAACCCCCAATTTTACATGCAAGCTGCCAGCCCGCTGTGCCTTTGCTGCGACATGATTCTTGGTGTGTAACAAATGGATCCCTTCCCCTGCCTCACAGCATGCTCCTCTACATGTCTCTGTGGTGGAGAGAGGGAGGGGGCGTGAAGCCTTCAGCCTGCTGTTGAGCGGCTGCAGGAGCTTGTTTTGGTTCCCCCGCTCCCTCACTACATCCTCCTCTTCCCACCAGCTGGTGCTCTGGCAGGGCTGCCCCTTCTGAAGCAAGTGCTGATGCAAACTTTCTCCGCAGAGCTGCACAGTGGGCTGGGGATGTGAAGCGGGGCTCCTCGCCTCGCCATCAGGTGTCACCGCAGCTTGGGCATAAATAAGCCGGTGGGGTCAGGGCTGTGGGTCTGTGCCGGGCGGGGCAGTGGGAGAGGCTGTGTGTCACACTGCAGGAAGGGGTGGGAGGTGTTCTGATGATTGTGGCAGCTCTCACCCTCCTCCCTATCTCCGCTGTGCTGCTGCTGCCCACCTGCACTCTCGGGAAGGAGCAGGCTGGCAGGAAGCCTGGTGTGGTGGCAGCTCCCTGCCCACCAATGACCGAGGTCCATAGCTCCAAGGCCATACTTGAGACACCAACACATCTCCATCCCTACTGTTATGAAGATGGAAATACAGTGTCTGGCAGCAGCAGCCTGGCTCTCAGCAGCCTGCAGGCAGTGGGTGAGAGGTAGTATTTCCACACACTTGCAAGGACTTCTTCAGCATGTTGCTTTTTAAGCAGTTTCTTGGCAACCTGTGGAGAAGCAATGCACTTGGTTGCCAGAGAGCAAACCCAGAAGCAGAATGGCAGGAGGAATGGGCAAGGAAAAGTCCAGGACAGCTTTCTTCCATGTTTTGGATCTGTTTGAACCTTTAATAGCATGGATGGCCACTGGTGTGGAACATTGTGGGGTCTCTCTCTTGAGCGGGAGCCTGGGGAGCCAGGCAAATGAATCTCTTGGAAATGCCCTGAGCCTCAGTCATCATTTGCTACGTGTGGCTTTCACAGCCCTTGAAGCATGTTGGACAAAGCCTTCATCACCACCACAGCTTAGTCTCATGGTTTTGTCTGAATGTAATTGTGGTCCCTGGCATAGGAAAAAACCAACGCATTTGGGCTTCTCTGTGAAGTATTTTGGCATTCCTTCTGAGTCTGATATTTTACTTGGAAAAAAATGTCTGGTTTTCCTTTCTGGGTCAGGGATTGCTGAATTGAAAATAGAGCTGATCCCCACACCTCTTTCTAGGCAGGTCAGTGACAGGTTTGACTGTGGAGCAGCTAGGTACCCACCTTGACTGGGTGGAGCTTCACCCATTTTATCACTGCTCAGTTGGTCTTTCCTGCTTACAGGGTGTTGTCAAGCTTTACACATTATTACAGGGCTGAGACCTGTGCTTCTCCTTTTCTTCTTTGACAGCTCTTTGCTCAGCTGCTGGGATTTTCCATGCAAGCGTTTGGGATACACTTTGCACATAGGAACAATGGAAAAAGTCCAAAGGTTGAGATTTTTGGTACAACATTTGATGCACTTGTTTTACACAGGATATCTTGGGTGGCTTGTGTGTTGAAAAGCTGAGCTCCAGCTGTTTCTTTATAGAGAAACAAGGACAGTGAGTCCTGTCAGGTCCCATACTTGCCACTTTGCAAGAAACAACTAGTGAGGGATGGGACATATCTTCTCTAGACCTTTCTGCAGGTATTACCTAGATAGGTGTTGCTGCAGGTCTTGTGTTTGGGATGAGACAGAAGGCATAACATGACTAGTCTGTTAGAAGCCTGTGTTTAGTGAAGCTTAGCCTTTTTGCTCTTACCTTAAACCCTTGATGAGGTTATCAGATGAGGTATTCCTGTTCACAGCAGCCGACCTGTTTTGCTCATAGGATGGTGTGCTTCATTGCTTTTGCCTCAGAGATTATGGTTTTGCAATGGATCTGTAGGGTTGTGTCCATCAAGATATCTTTACATAAAATAGTTTTGTAAATCAGTTTGTTGGACTCACCCTGGAATTCAGTAGACGGGGTGAAATTTATGAGTTTAATTAGTGGCAGAAAAGGAAGGGTCTCCTATCCTGGTTCCATGCAGACCTTCCAGAGATGGTTAGAGGAGTTGTGCAAACTCAGTTCCCTATTTTTAGGGTTTCTACCCAACTCTGAACTTAAATATCCTAAGTTTTGAGAACTAATACACATTAGTAAGTGCTCCCCTGATTCATGTTACTCCTGTCTTTAAGTAGTCATTTAAAAATTGTCTGGCTTGTCTCCTTACAGGGTCGTGATTATTGTTCAGAAGAGGAGGATGTCACATAGTGCCAATTCTGCCACTCACAACAGGAATACTACTGTGTAAATAGATTACAACCCAGTCAAGACCTTTTGGAAGTCTTCTAGAAAGAACAGCACTACATAACAGAAGAAGATAATTTCCACATTATACGCTCCATTCAGTTACAGTGTTTCTTAATGAACAGATGAGGAATATTGCTAAGAACTCGTAAGGAACTGTTTTTGTTGCTGCTAGTCAAAACTTGTTACAACTTCCCACTTTTTTCTGTGTCCAGTTACGCAGCAAATCCTTAAAGTTAATCCAAAAGACGTTGTTGTTTTTATTGAGGCTTCTGGCCTGTTTTCTATCAGATGAGGTAGTGTTGTACAAAGCTTCCATAAATGAACATTCAAGCATCTAAGAAACACCCTTAAGCTGTCTGTCAGTCCACGTTCAGGCCACAGTGCTTATTAATGCTGGTGATGGCAAGCTTTGGAGATGGGATGTTTTTTGCCATGGCAGGCCTTGTTTCTCTACGGAGAAGAAGTTGAGAAACTATTATCCATTAAAAGCATGTCATCACTGAAATATTGGAAGTGATGCAGGAGCAGGAATTTGTATTTTAAGAGGAAAAAGAGTTTTGTTTAATAGGTATCTTAATCGAGGACTAAGCTTGCAGTATTGGCTTTGCTGAGCACGAATGGGAGTGTGATCACAATCACTTTGAATCTCTTTTTTTCTAAGAAAATAAACATTTTACTGTTTTTATGTATTCTTGTCTTTTACCATTCCTATAATACAATTTAAGAGTCTGGGGACAAGGAAGGCAAAACTAACCCTCTGCATTGGTGATTCTGTGGATTTAATCTCTTAAAACAGCTCTGCCAACTAGGGTTATCTGTTGTGTATCATGTAGAATTTATTTTTCCGTAGTATATGGAGAAGATAATACCTTCTCAGAAGCAGATG
>JAOEHY010028273.1:0-55424 GCA_025447955.1 Psilopsiagon aurifrons
GTCCGCAGCGCTGGGAGGGCAGGCTCGGCCCCGCCGCCTCCGCACAGGCCTCTGCCGCTCGGCACCCCCCGCGGCGCCTCGCAGCGCCGGTTCTGCACCCGGAGAGGCGCCCGGCGTTTAGCGGACCTCCATGTACGACAATTTGTACCTGCATGGATTTGAAGACTCGGAGGCGGTGAGTGCCGCCGCCGGGGCGGGGATCCCGCGGGGGCAAACACACACACCCCCCTCCCGGCTTTGCAACGGGAGGTGCTGGTCGGAGCCACCCGAAATGCTCCTCTGTTACGTAATTTGTGGGGGTGCAGCCGTGTTTCGGGGTCCCGGGGGAGCTTGTTGCCGGTCACCGTGGTTGCGCTTCCGCAGCCACGGACAGCGCCGGCTCCTGCCCCTCGGAGGGAGGTTTGTAAGCGCTGCGGGGAGAGCCGCCGATGAACCCCGCGCTCGGTGCGTGTGCGGCACAACAGCAGCCGAAGTTGCTGGGCTGCCATCTGCATGGCGCGGGTCCTGGACCGCCGGTCGCCGCGGGCGCCTTCCGAGTGGAGTCACGAAGCGGCTTAGCCTCCGAGGCACCACCGGCGCGGCAGTGCCTGTGTCGCCCAAAAGAAGCCGGGACAGGCTGGCGTCGATCGTTGGGAAATTATTTCCCCACCGTCTCCCCCCCCCCCGCACCGCTCCAGCCTGCAGCAGCCTCGCTGGGGAGCCTGTGACATCCCTCACAAAATGGTTCTTTTGCAGCTCGGAGACCCCGTTACCACGGTCCAGGCGCGATATCCCAAATAAGAACGGCTGGCGGCGGTCGCCCAAGTGGCCTTTCTTTCCCGCGGTAGCTGCGCAGGAGCCCGGCGGGGCAGAATTGCTCGGGGCAAGGGAAACTGCTGGGATTGCCGCGGCGAGGAACATGCTGTTCCATATTAAACAGGGTTCTGTTACATAAGGTGGTGTGGCCAGCTCGTAAAATACACAGATTGTAACATAAAACAGAGTGTGCGTCAGTGCAGACGTGTGTATTGTGTGATACGATAACCCCAGCAGGATGGACAAGCTCCCATGTCTCTTCAGATGAGGCTTTTTTCCTTGCCTAACAATAAGGTCATGCCAGTCTGGGACTGGGAAGTGTAATCTGTCAATGTGTTGCCTCACATACTAGCAACTTGTTTTGGCATCCGTTGATTTTGGAGGGAGAGGATTCACAACTCTGCAGAATTGAAATGAATTAATGCAGTGCACCATGCCGCGAGGAATCCCTATGTATTTGGATCCTTCAGTACTACGTGTTTGAGTTATTTCAGAACTGTGCTTCGCTGGGTCATTTTAGAAACTCCTGCCTTTTTTGCATGTGTATTTTAATTTGTTTTGTGTTTCCTCTCGCTGCTGCTTACAAGCTGCCATGCCAAGTGCATATGAGCGTGTTGATTCCTTTAAGGATGTGTTTTAGGATCAAGCTGGATCTTTCCGTATGTAAACCCGGTATTTGTAAGGCAAAGTATGAATTCTTGGGAACTGTTCTCAGTCCTGAAACTGTTTTGTGCTGGTCTTTTGGTGGAGTATAAATAAGCTTTTAAGAAGACAACTTAGAAGTGTAGTAGCGTGGCTAAGAAGGCTAACTTGATGTGTAGTGGTTGTTGTAGAAGAAATGTTTTATCTGTATGAGCCAGATTTTAAAGTTTACTAGAGAATGCAGGTAAGTGGTTAGTGGGATTCAAAAGTGCTTCTGAGGTGCTTAACTCCCATGTTTTTCAGTGAAGCCCACTGATTTCTTTCAGGAAGATTATTTGGGAAAAGTAGTTTTAATGACAGCAGAAGAGCAGAAACCTTCCTGTTAAACAAACATCTGTGTTAGGGGTTGCACTGTAAGAATCATGTTAGTAGCAAAAAGACGACCTAGGTCTTTAGCTGTCCACTTTGAAGGGCTGGGATGAAGAAGTCATTTCCAGATTCCTTAACGCCCTCTTAACGAGTTCGTGATGATGTTGTTTATGGCTCTTGTAACTTTACAGTCTCTCATTACTTGAGGTAGTTTTTGATAGATCTAACTTCCGGAATTGTGGGAATATGTGAGAATCTCAGCTTTCATTAACAAAAAAATTAAAAAAAACAAACCCCAAACCACCAGACCCTAAAAGCAGTCTAAATCCCGTAGTCATATGGAAGAGCTAGAGGCTGTAAACCCAAAGCCTCAGACACAAAGTAGGTAAAATTCCCCAAGTGTTCACTTTGTGCTCCTGAATCACTTGCTTAAAACATCACACCTTATTATTATTTTGGATTCTGACTCATGAATTGAGTATGCCTGGTGAGACAATATGCTGGCAAACAGGTAGTGGGATGGGTCACATGAGTATTACTTTAAAGCCAAAGAGAGCCAACATAGTAGAATTATTGCAGTGAAAAACAAATTAAGGCTAGAATACTGGTTCCCTGTGGTTAAGGGAAAGTAACTGTGAGTGTGTGAAGATTAAAGAAAAGGCCTCTCTGTTGTTCTGGGGTTTAGGACCTGGAAGGCTTAACCCAGATGTCATGCAGCTAGTGAACTGAAGGAACTACAAGCTTGTGTACTCTGTGCTTGTTCCTTCCCTGAACCACAGGGAAAGGTGATCAAGGACTTGTGCTATTTGCAGTGCTTCTAGCATAAAATAAACTATCTCAAAAAGAGTCATTCTAGTACAGTAGAGTCTTATAAAGCTGTGTCTAGCTGTCATGAGTAGGTCAAAATCAAAATCCACTCACCTTCCTTTCTTGCAGGATAAAGAGACTAGGTAGTGGGCCGAGGTTATTACTGTGAATCTCTTCCTTATCGATGAAAGCAGGGAAAAGAGCAGCAGTTGTAATGAAGAGTTAACCTCTGGCAGTCTCCACTGAACTGAAATAGATGTGTGTTACTGAGTGTCTCTGAATTGCTTTAACCTAACCTAGGTGGTATTAAAGTTAGAAGTCAGCTGAATGGCACAGTGACTGCAAATATCCATGAGGAGTGTTTTAAACCTGTACCCATTGTAAGTCCTGTGTGTACATATCAGATTTTAATTTGCTTTGAAGGAAAAGGTGAATGATCAGTGTACGGCACACAGAGTAATCATGCTTACTTTTGGAAAGGTAGTATGAAATCACAACATTTAAAGATAGGGAAGCTGAGATATGTACTGAGTTTATACCTAATCTCTTCTTATAGATAATATACAGAAGAACTGATCAGAGAATACCCTAGAAGTACGCAGGTGAGATTTTCCTGTTAAAACTGGGAACAAGCATGACATTTTTTTAACGGTGAAGATACATATAGATGATTTTTGTAATAGAGGCCGTTATTATAGAGGGTTTGTATGTGTGCATTTATACAAAATGTATGAAAAAATACATATTTTGATCTATGTATATGTAAAGAAACAAGTGTGTGCATGGGTATTATAGTCCATTACCAGCAGTGATGATTAATGAAGTAGATGATGCACTAGGTAGTGTGAGGCATTTTGGAGGAAGAAAATTACACTGTTGAAGCTGAAAAACACTACCAGTGATTGTACATAAAAAGTAGTTGCTATGTTGAAGAAAAGAGGTTCAGAGATATGAAAGAAAACAACTTCTGTAGGCACAGGCACCCTTGTAGCGAGCAGAGAAGATGCCAGCTTTCAGGTGATGGAAGACTGTGGAAAGAAACATCTTCCCAGTGAAGATATGTGTCTTGCTTGTTGCCCTGCCCTGTGATTTGGGGATTTGTGGAGGGTTTTTTGGTGCTTTGATTCTAAACAGGGTCAGCCTTTTGGGAATGAAAGCTTGTTTGCCCTGTAGGGAAGTGTGTTTTACATTCTTGATAATAAGAGGCCATAAAACCTCTTTAGCACAGGAGGCTTAAGGGGTCGAGGTCTATTGGGTAAACAAGTAATATTGATTTACCTACATGTTTGGGATCTAATAAGTATGTGTCTGTTTATGGTAGGGGAGGATCTGAATGCTGCTCCCTATGTCAGTCCAGAATTTCCCAGTGCTCTATGGTTTCAGTGAAGATGCCATCTTTTTCAGAAACAAACTTCCATGAAACCTTCCTGTAAGAAATTGCATTTTCTTTGAAATTACTTTTCCCATTAAAGCTGCATTTTGTTGAAAAATTATCTCCAGGAGTTAGCAACAAATACTTCTAATGCAGGGTCCTTCTCAGCCTCAGCAAATGATTGGGAATGACACTTGTGGGAAGTAAGTGTCACCCTGTTTGCACCTGCAAAACTATCAGAACCTTCCCTATTAGATTGTTTGTTTGTATTTATACCTCCAAAGCACTCATTTCAGAGCAACTGAGAATGTGAAATGCCTGTCCTCACTTCTCACAAAGTGTAAGTTTAAGGCTTGTCGGCATGTGAGAGGCTTTATCTTCTGTACTTGAATTGGTTATCAGGGCTGTTGGGAACAGCTGCCTTTGAATAGGTGCTTTCAAAGTTCAGCTTGGTTGTGTGTCAGGCAGGATTGCTGAGCAAGAGTGCGGGGTGGCCTGGCATGGGGTCAGCAAGGGCCTGCTATGGACATGGCCGAGGCACCAACTAGGAAAGAAGCCACTGTTGCATGGTCGTGGTGGTGGCTTCATGGAAGTGAGGGTGCGGTGTCCCTGCTCAGCAGGCACTGGTGACAGCCTGCAGCACCCGCACAGCGTGCCTTTCTGCTTAATAATGCCAGTGTTTCCCGTTCTGCTCATCTTCTTTCTCCTTGTGTTCAAGAGATTTAAATGGCATTTAATTTGTGCCTTCCTCTTTTGCCTGTCTTTTTGGTAGGGAGAGTAATATTAAAATATTGGTTGGATTTCCGTGTGGTACCTCCCTGATCTCTAAAGGAGGGGTAAAGGTGGTCTTTGCTTACCTCTCTTGTAGTAGGTCTTTTTATTAACTGCTTTTACCTGTTTGCTTTTTCTCCAGCAGTCTCCTTCTCCTAAGCTGCACATACACCTTCTTTTCTAGACTTCTCTTAGCCATTTGGCCTGCATTTAACCCTGCTCTGGTTTTCCTAAGGCTCTTCTCATCCCTGCATGCACAGCCTGCCTCCTACTGCTGATGCTAGAGGTTTGTAAGCCAGGATGATGTGCTTCAGTGAAAGGTACTATGCAGGTTCAAACTCTTTATCACCAAGAATTAGATAAACACTTCTGAAGAATCAGATTCATGCCCAGATCCACAAAAGCATCTTAGATTCTGAAAGTCTTTTGGTGTTTATAGGAGCTAAACACCAGTGAGGCTGACCTTGGTGGCTCATGTTCAGAGCTCACTGTAAAAAGGACAGCAAGGAGGACTGTATATGCATAAACCTGCTTAGATTCTGTAGCCAGTTTCTAAATGGGCACATGAGGGCCATATCAGGGAATTGGGAAATTGTGGCTGGTGGTGCATTACAGCACATAGTGTTATCATACTGACAATCTTTGTGATGCTAGGTGTGAGTTTCATCTGCAGTGTTAATGGCTTTAGATCATACATGAGGGTAGAAAACTCTTCTTGGAGTCCAGTGTACTGTTACTCAGTGGTACAGACTGTGGTATTAGTGCAACTTGATGATGTGTATGTGAGGAACCAAAGAGGAGCCTACTGTGACACAGGGCAATAGCACTGGCCGTTCCTTCCACTCTATAAAAGCTTGGTGTGACGTGTGTAAAAAACCATGATGATATGTAGGTTTTATCTCCAGTTACTGTGTGCAGTTCTTGAGAGAGCGTTGCTAAGAATTTTTAGGAAAGAGGTGACAGGAATAGTAAGAAAACTTACTTCATTCACCATGCAAATGGTCAGTGTCAGCATTTTGAGGACAGTGTACTCCCCTCCCTTACTCCATTTGGTGTCATTGCTGCTCATACCAGTCACTCCTTCTGCTGTTGTAGTGTACGCTTTTTCTCATAGCAGCTGAGATCTTTAGGCTCTGCTGAAGCAGAAAAATGTGATTATAATAAAACAAACCTTGATAGGGAAGTTCATGTTCAGATACTCATTTATGTGTGGTGCGTATCTGATCTTTAAAGGAGAAAGGTGGTCTTTGCTATATACATCTTCTCAGTAGTTGTAGGTTGAGAATAAGAAATAAGCAGAATGTGTCTTTAGAAGTGTTTTTCATCCCGTCTCTTTGGTGATTATTCTACTAAGCTCTTCCAGTTAGTGTAATTTTTAAGACTTCTGCTTTACATTGTTTTCTTGTAAACTGTTCTGCAGTATTGCTTGCAGAAAGTGCTGGTCAGTGCAGAAGTTGCAGGCCAAAGCGTCAGCCCACTGTTTCCACAGCAAATATATTTGAAGCAGCAGCTGTTATATTCTGGTTTTGTGCCCCTCTCAAAGGTGCGGGGCCAGACAGGCTGTCCTGGGAAGGGGTGATGCCTGCAGGGCTCATACATGGGTGCTGCTGTCATAGGCACTTGCTTACACTCTCTTGTGAAATTCATTCTCTGTGCCTGCAGAGTTTGTCAGCATTTTCTGCTATCCCAGAGCCAGCTGCTGGAGTGGGTTTTGTAATTCCCAGTTCTTTCTGTAGGATGTCTATGTACAACGGGCAGCTGAGACCAAGTAGGTAGCTTCACATAGCAGTCAGATAAAACCTGGGGCTTTCAGTGGGGTTTGAAGGATTTCAGTGATTATTGGGTGCATCATTTCTACAGGTCCCTTCTGAAATTTTTGATCTGAAGACTGAAAGTTGGTAGTCAAGATGTAATTGTCATTTTATGTGACTTGATGAATTTTGCAGGTAGGGGGGAAGGCTGCTAGTGAGAGTCAGTGCTGTTTCTTCTTTCCAGCATGCTTGGATTGTCTGGTGGTAGAAGGCCTGGTGACACAGACCCTCTTTACAGTGCACAGAGGAGTTTTCATACTTGGAAAATTTTTTCTTGGTTTACAGGTGAAATTGATTGTAGGGTAAGACTGCACAGCAATGTGCTGGAGTACCCAGCCATGCAGACTGTGCGGTGTTGAGCTTGCCTTGTGGTGGGTGACATGAAGGGAAGTGAGATAAAGACTGCTGATGCTGTCCTTCTTTGGTAGGTCTGCTTTCATAAAACAGTGTGTGGGTGGTCTCGCAAGACCCTCTGTAGTGGGGCTGATGGTGGGAGGCAATTGTATTTTCTTTCTGTTACTCCTCAGAGAGACTATAGATGCATATGTGAACTGAGATGACAGTGTTTGCAGTGCTGTTGGTTTGTTGATGACGTTGGGCTTCTTGTCAGGCATGGCTGTTTCTTTTCCATTTCAATTAGTGACGTTTTCTGATGTTTAATCCAAAAAGGATGAGTAATGTCAGGACCTAGTCATTTCAGGATCATTTGCCTGACTGCTACCAGTTATCTAGTTGCTGTTTGCTTATGTAGGATTTGTAGTTTCAAGTGTGCACTGAAGTCTGTCTTGACTGGGAACACAGTCAGTAATTTCTGATAAAGAGAGATTATCCTCTGCTCATTATGTCTTCTGAATTCTCATTGAGATTTGGCTTTTGCACAGTCAGTGTGTTTGTGTGTTTTTGAGAGTTTCAAATCTGTTTTCATTTCCATTAGTCCTTAATAGAATGCTTCAGCTAATGAATCATCATCTGCCTAACATTTTTCTTTTATGTAAAGGACTGTTGGAAAGTCATCTCTTTTTCTGTTTTGGGGTTTGCTTGGGTGTTTTTGCTTCGCTTTTTCCTACTAAAATTCCTAAAGTCCTTGCATTCCTACAACATCAGCTATTCTTACCATGTCCAATGTTTTGTGCCCACATAAAAATGGTTTTCGATCTGACTCAGGTCTTCAGTTTGTGAAAGGCAGTGTTGTGATTTGATAGTATGGTAGTCAAATAAAATTTTCAGTAAGAACCATGAATAACTTTTATAAATTACTGCCTGCTGTTTCCATAGAAGTGCTTTTTTCAACAAAAATGTATTAAAATTCCAAAAAAGAAGGTTTCAAGTCATCTAAACAAAAGAAACATATCAAGGAATAGTTAACTGTATGTTTTCAGCTTTGACTGCAAGTAGGAGCTTGTCTGATTGGGATAGTGTGTGTTTAGTAATATTGTTTGTTCCTATGAAGAACTAAGGTGTATAATTAACTATGACTTTTCTCCTGCTTTTGGATTCCTTCTGGTGAACCCTTGAATGACCATGGAGTGTAGCCAAAATGCGAAGGATTTCTCACAAATGTACTGATCCTGGATTGCGGAGCACTTTAAAAATTGCCCACTGCTTAAGACGATGCCGCAAAAGCCACTCAAGGGAATCTGAGGGAGGGATGTGACTCTTGATACTGAAGGAACACATCACAGGCATGATAAATAACAAGAGGAGAAGCTTAACCTAGGATTTGTTGGTGTCATGGCTTGCTTTCCTATCTCCCTAAAGCATGTTCTGTTTGTGAGATGCTGAGCCGTTAGATGTTTTTCCGTTGAGTAAGCATTTACAGGGATGATAGAGCCTGGTTTTAAAACTCAGTAAATTAGACTAATGCAGATTACTTTATGATCAGGACAAGCCTGTCAACTTTTCATGGTCATTTGGAATCCAGTAATTAATTTCAGAGTGTCGTCTGGCTGGCTGGATGCTGAGTTCTGTAGGGATCTCAGGTGGTGTCAAGATTTGCTTGCAGAATTCTGTTGCATCCTGGTTGGTCTTTCTCCACAGTGCTTTGTTGCTGATTTTCATGCCAGCAGTGAACTGTTTTCAGTTCTTGAGTGTCTTGTTTTGCTATGTCTGGTCCTTCTTTCTGTGCCTTCAACATGTAAGTACATTCAAGTGCAATATCTTTGTGTTTCTGTGTGGAGCACAGGGACAAGGTTAGCAGCCTGTTAATAGGCAGTATTCATTTTTGCTCTGGTAGTTTTCCTCGTTCAGAAGGAGAGGTCCATTGCTTGTAGGCATCTTGATTTTCTTCACTCATGACATCTTTCATGTCATGGGCCTGTGCATGCATGCCAAATGAATTTAGCTGCCTGCTGGTCATTCCTGATGTAGCGTCACCTATGTATGAAACTGTTTGGGAGCATGGCTTAGAGGAAACTTTTAAGTGTTTCTTCCATAAACTGAAGAAGAGAAAGACTGGATTGGAGCTCCCTTGCTGCATTAAAGCTTACTGGCTCCTGTGCTCGGGCACTGGATTGTGCCCATCTTTCTCTGTTACTGTGCATCAGAAGGGATTTTTCCTTTGGAAAAAGGCGCAAGAGAGCAGTGAGAAGAGTTGTGGACAGCTAGCTGGACTAGAATAGAAGGTAAGCACAGGTAGGCAGTGTAGTTTTAGCACCCGTAAATAACTTTTGGGCCTCCTTCTCCTCCTTGCTCCTGCATCTTTCATTATCTACTCTTCCTCTAAGGTTCTGGCTTTCTTTAACTTGGCTCTGTTCCTAATGTACTCTCTTTGAACAGATGATGGGTTTGTGTCTAGATATACACATATGTATGTGTATATACATATCATATATGGGAGGCTGGGCTCAGGAGGCTCCTTCCAACCTCAGCTGTTCTACTGCTCTTTGAAAATTGAAGGAGGACTTTTAAAGCGAGTGGCAGGCAAGAAGAGGAGGATGTCTGCCTAACTGCAAGTTCTGTTAACTCTTTCTTGTGTCCACATATCTCTTTGCCTACCCCAAGGTGCTCATCAGGCAAACTCAGTTTTTGATTTGGAAGATTACCTGCATGCTCAGAGTGAGCAAGTTTTCTCCCAGCGCAGAGAGCTAGGAGAAGCCAGTGGTACCTGATTCTGCATGTACACAGCTCAGGATATAGGTCTGCATTCTGTTTCTCTCTAAAGCTAGCTTTGTCAGAAACGGTCATAAGTGTTTTGAGGAAAGGGCTTGGAAGGAGCGGTTGGGCTACAGGGTCTACTCTGCTCCTCAAGGTTGTGGGGATTTTAGTTTTCTCAAGGGCATATAAAAGCAGGAAAGCCCTGGGGGAGGGGGAAAAGCGGCTGCTCTTATGTTTTGTGGTTGGTTTTTTGTTTGTTTGTTTTGGGTTTTTTTCCTAAAAATGTAGTACAAAGGCTATACAAGTTACAGAGATGGAGCTATTTTTTTTATATTTGGTTGTGCTCTTTCACTGGCATGGGGAATGCAGCCTGGCAGTGATTTGATTACAGCAACATGGAAGAAATCAGGAGGAAAAAATACTCCCTATCATCTTGCTAAGTACTGAAGTGGTGAAGTACGTGTTTGAACAAGCTGCTAACGCTTCATATAAAACTTCACAAGCCGTTCTATTTTGAGAGGATTCTACTTATACCAAATACATTTTCTCCGAGTCCTGTCTTGGTTTCTTTTACCCTTGCTGGGACATTTCCCTGAAAATCGACTCTTGCTGCTCTGCTCATTTGTGCTTTCTTCAGTGGGCTTTTTGTCCTTGGTACAGCAGCATCACACTCAGTGATTACATTATCATAAATGCCATGTTTTCTTTGAAAGCATGTTGCGGTAGGTGCTGTGCTGGGTGCTCTTGGTGGGTATGAGGCTGGAGGATTTTTTTTTTTCCAGTAGTTGTGTCCGTTTTGGCCATAAATGAGCCCTTTGCACCTCTCACCCCCATGGGATGGTCTATAGAGTGGGGTGACCAGGGCATCCTCCCTGTTCCTCCTTCTTGCTCGCAGTCAGGTACAACCTGAAAATCCCTGCCCTGTTCAAAGTCAACTTTCTCAGAACCTTTAATCTTTTAATCTCCTATTGTAAGAACCCTATGAATAAAATAATGTTTCTAATGGTTAGACTCCCTATTCTGCTTTACAAACTTCTCCATGTGGGATTTTGTGACAATTTTTTTTAAGCCATGTTCCTTCTGTGCTTGGTGTATCCCCTGAAAAACAGATCTGTCTTGCCTGGGAGACGATATATTCTGACAAACAATCAGTCAGTCTCTGCTAAGATACATAAGATACATAGGTCATGAGATACGATGGCAAATTTTTCTTTTCCAGAACAATTAGTGGTGATCTCATCAGGTTCTGACAAAACAAGCCCCAGCATCAATCTTGGGCAGAGAAGTTTCAGTTATGCAGAGCAAACATCACCAAGGAAAAAAATCCAGTGGCAGCAAGCCCTGTCTGTGTCAGCAAAGGCTGCTTCTGCTTGAGATCTAGCAGCAGCTCCTGGCACTGAAGGCTCTGTCCGAATGGCATGATGAAAGCTTGTGAATAAACCTGCCGCACTCCGGGAATGACAGATACCACAGAAATGTCTCTCCAAGTGACACCAAGCTATAAAAGGAAGTACCTGTGATTCAGCAGGCTGTGATTGTACTCGTCCTGCCACCAAGGCAGTCCTTGCTGTTGGCTCAAGGTAGATTCATGAAAGGTTTGTCCAGTGTGGGAACACAACCAAGCTACCAGCATGAGCATGGTCTGCGGCATCAGGTGTGATTTAAACGCTGGTAGTGCACCTAGAATAAATTGTTCTGCTTCCCGCTATCTCCTGGTGCGCTCCCCCTGCTGATGGATAGAAAGAATCCTGTGTGTGCTGCTGTGTGTGGAACTGCCTCACCTTGCTGAGATTGCTGCCCTGTTGAGTCTAGCACTGATACATGGAGGGTCAGACCCTCTCCTATAGTGTTCCAGTTCAGCCTTTGAGAATGGGGATGCTCATCTTTGCATATACTCTGGGGAAAAAGGCCTCTCCATCACAGTTTTCATGTTTGAATTCCAGAATAAGCAAGTTTGCTTACAAGTGATGATCTCTCTTGTCCAGCTGAATGGTATCCATATCGTCACTGTATGGCTGTACAGTATTTCAGGATTTCTAGTCAAAGACTGCCAAGACTTGGAGTTGGAACATGACATGTTCCTAACATGTCTCTCGGGCTTGTTGGTCAGCCTGGACTACCTTCTGGGCAAATGAAAGGCAGTCTGACCTAGCCAGAAGCAAGCAAGCACTAGCTGCTGTAGGTCAGTGCCGGAGGAGCCCAGTGTGTGGTAGTCCCTTTACCCTCCAGATGTCTTGACAAGCTGTTCATCTCAGAATTTATATATTTTTTGGAAAGTTCCTATCAGTTCTTTGTTCCATCATAATGGAGCATGAGGAGACAAGGGGATTAAGTTGGCATTGCAAGAAAGAGATCCTGATGTCGTTTCTCCTGTGTATTTCCTGGTGGGTCTGGGACGGTGGCAGTCTCCCACCTCACAGGAGCTCCTGTTCTTTAAGCAGAATTAGCTTACTGACACAAAGTTATAAATAAAGTCTACTTGCTGAAATGTTTGTTCAAAAAAGAGTGGGCAAGATTATTTCAAAGTGTATTTGTTTGCAAGGTTTCTGATAAGGTATGAGATGTACCTTTGTCTGCGTTGTAGTGCTTGTTCTGGTTAAAATGTTCTCAAGGCCTTTTGTACACCATGAAAAAGGAATATTGCAACTTCGCACTTTTCTTCGAGCTCTTACTAGAAAATGAAGAGGATATTGACAGATGGAAAAGCATCTGAATTAAATGAATTATACTTTGCCTCATTATGTTTTCTCATGCTGATTACAGTTGTCTTATTTTTTACTAAAGAGTGTTAGGAAGTTCATTGCTACAATGAGCTTCCTACAGCTACGTTGTTGAATAGCTATTGTCTTGCACCATGGAGTGAATAAATCTCAGGAATGCATTAAGTAATATTTCCCTTTAATAGATTAGGTTTACTGTATGTAAACATACAGTATGAGTGGGAGTGTAAGAGGAAGAGTCACAGGCTAGAGTATTTCCTGTTATACACAGAAAATTCATAGAGAGGTGGTGGATATGTAGAGGTTTCTTTGCTGAGTGGAATCAAGAAGTTACTTTAGGCTGTGAAACTTGACACTGAATGTCATTTCTAGTGCTAATGTTGCCACTTGTTACACCTATGCTGAAGATGTTTTATCTATTACAATATTTAAGAATCTTGTTCAATTTTTAGCTCTGCTACTTTGCTCTGAATATATGACATATGTTTCCTTTTTGTTAGCTTAGATTTATTCTAAATTTTATTACAAATTTTATTTTTGCACCTTTCCATTTCACTGTAAAACCTTTCCTTACTATAAAAGAAGCTGTCTCATACTAACCTCTAAGCTCATTCAGTTACTTTATAGGCTTACGTTGGGCCAGGCATTGGGAACAAGTGCACCCTCAGTGAGTTTGCTGATAACACGCTGGAGGAAAGGGATGCTATCCAAAGGGACCCTGACAGGCTTCAAAAGTGGGCTGGTGTGAACCTCATGGAGTTAAACAAGGTCCGTGATCCTGTGGTTCTATGAATTGGTACACCGGGTTTTGAATGATGGAACTCTGCCCCTCCCCTTGTAGAGCAATTTCCCTGTTATTTTGGTCTCTCCGTTCAAACACATCCTTGATGGGTTTGGTTATTTTTCTTGATCCTTCTGAGCCCCCCTTTTTCAGTCCTGCTTTGTTTTTATTTTTTTCGAGAAAGGGAAGTTGTGGCTGGTGCTTTATGTACTCTACAGATAAAACTGTACCAGCGTGGGAGAAGTGTTCAACTGACAGCTTCAAAGGTACATATATTTCAGTGTACATCACATGTGGAGCGCTGTGCTTCATTAAAGGGGCTTTATGCCTCCCAGTAACTGCACAATATACATTTGGGAGACAGGGGAAAAAATGTTTTCATACCACTGAAGAAAACAGTTTCATGATGAGAGCATTGTTGAATACGTTACTAGTTGAGAGTGGTCTAGGAAAAGATTTATTACAGCAAAGATTTCCTTGTGCTTACAGTTCCAGGTTGAAAATACTCAGTTTGATCCTCAGGCATTGGTTTTATGTGTTTTAAGACTGTGACGTCTTGGATCTTTGACTCCATCAGGCCAAGTGTGTCCGCAGAGTTGGCTAAGTTTAAAGTTGCAGTTGTGATACCTACAGTCATGATCAGAGTCATCTAAGGGATGATTGTGACAGTCATTTTAATATGTAAGATACTCAGTACTAAAATCTGTCTCTGAGATAAAACACACAAAACCATCATACTTTCATAGACTTCTTATTCTCTTCAGGAGGGAGCTTCTGATTGTAAGATTTCTTATTTGGGTTCTCTGCATGCAAGTGATAGCTACTAAGTGGGAAGATACATGCAGAGGAATGTAACCGTACACAGGTATTTTGTGTCTTTCTTCATAAGCAAGAATTTAATACACAAAAGATAAATGAGATCTATTTAGCATCAGAATTGAATTATTCTGAAAATTTGAATATTTTGTATTCCTCAACAACAACAACAACAACAAATTCATAAACTCAGGCTCCAGTTTTTTCTGGATGCTCTGATCTCTTACAGGATAAGAAATCCTATTCTGTATCCTCAGAAAACAACAATGATGTAAATAAATAAAACCACTGTGGTGGTGTCTTGCTGAAAACTGACCTGTGAAGAGCTCTGTCTGAAGTCACCACAGGCTGCTTTTCAGGCTGGTTTTGCTGAGCGTTTCCTGACCTGTCTGGCCTAAATAGAAATTACATATGCTCATTAACTCTGAAATTTTGAGCCAGAACTGAACTGAGGGATGATCCCAGACTGAGAGCACAGGTTTCAGTGGAGCTGGACTAATGTATTTTGGGCATGTGTAGCTTAAAAGTCTGCATTTGTGCTTGTTTCTTGCAGCCATTAAACAGTTCCCCCCTTTGGCTGTATTGCCTCTTAACCCAACTGCAGTTGCTGCATTATTTAAAAGAAAAACCCAAAAAAGCTAAAAAACTGCTTCCCAGCAGCTGAAGATTAGCTTTTTGCCACCACCAGCTTTTGCCCGGCCAGGCCATGTCAGGATGGAATTCGGTGAAGTGTTTTCCCAGGTGGCTGGCTGCCTGGCTGGGAATGTGCTGCAGTCTTGAGAGATCCCAGAGGCATTTCAGATGTTCGGTTAGTTGAGGGTTTTTGTGTTAATTTTATTTTGCTACATTCTTCTAGAGCAAGTCAGTCCCTCTCTGCCTTTGCTCTGAATTGCAGTGGTGCTTCTGGATAGAGCCTGGTGGGAGAGGTTCTGCTGGAGAGGAGCTCTGGCTGCCAGAAGGAACAAGCTCCTCTCTTCTTTTTAATCTTCCAGCAGCTGCTGTTATCAGTCCTCTTGTGAGATGGGAGAGAGGTGGCCAGGCTCCATGAGCAGCACTTTATGGGTCACTGCTTGGGGAGGAAGAGGAGTTGCTCCTCCCTAAGGCACCCCCTCACTTGTCTGGTATCTCTTACTAATTTTGTAATTTATTTGTGTTTCAGTAGTGTTGCTTGCACAGCTCTTTTCCAACTTTGAGACTGACGTTAAGGGCTGCTATATAGAAATGCAGAAAGGGCCATGTTAGGGCAGCAGGACTGCAATTCAATAGCAATACAGTTAGAAATGCCAAGAAACGGCTTGCGTCCTGGCTGTGCCTGTGATGGCAGTGTGCTTACTCCACAGTTCCTTGCCCATAGCGTGCCCTGAGAAGATGTGCAGTGGAGCAGGAACTTAAGAGGAGCCAGGACTCCTGGGCCCTGTTTCTGGAGAGAAGGTATGTGAAGGAGAGGGCATTTTCAGTCTTCGTTGCTGGTAGAACTGGGTAGAAATCTTCCCTTAGGGATGGATGGTGAGTGTGGATACTCCATGTGGAAGTGCTCAGTTCCTCCATGCAGACATGAAAGTACAGCCTGTAGCAGCTGGGACTGGGGTGACTGTGCTATGCTTAGTGCTTGTGCTTCTGTAAGGCTGCAGGAGAGCAGGGGCATACACAGCCTCTGCCACCCCCAGCTCCTGCCAGGTCCTGGTTCTCCAAAGACAGGGCTGTGCTGGCTTGTCCGTTTGACGGAGGACTGATCGTGCTCCTCGGGGGGCTCATCAGTTGTGTGCAGGTTAGAAGAGGTTGCTGGGGCACATTGTGAGGCCTTCTTCCTCCTCCTCCACACTGTTTACTGTCTCCACAGCCTTCCCACCTGCTGCCAAGCTGGTGAGAGCAATGCTGGGTGCAGGAAAAAGTGCTGGTTTAACAACAGATTACTGCAGTGCTGTGCCCTCTGCATGGAGCTGGTGGGACACAAGAGGATTTACAAAAGAGACTGAGGGAGAACTCTTTAGTAGTTGAAATCTCCTGTGGATTCTGTGCTGTGCAAAGTAGGATGTACACAGCTGCCGCTGTGGCTAAACTCAGACCTGATACCACAAGAGTGTTCAGCCCTATAGCTTGCAGGGAGCGAGCTCGTGGCATGGAAAACTCTCAACCAATACACATAAAGAACAAAATACAAAACATTTAGTTGATGCTGAAATGATACTCGTACAAGCCTTTCCTTACTGCCAGTAGCACAGGGCACTTGGACTTGCAGTGAACTATTCTGGAGGATAGAAATGTCTTGATGAGTGGTCTTCTGCAAGGGTTTGCCATGAATGCATGTGTAAGTTATGCCTGAGTGTATGTCTGTCCCCACAGCTCATTTGTTATAGGAGGTAAAATGGGTATCATTTATGTTTAGATCAATATTATGACATTGAAATATTTTATTATAACGGCTGCAGTGTAAGTTGTGGGCTTCTCTGTCCAGCATGAGTTTGTCTACTCAAGAATCGAGCTCTGGGGGTTTTGCCTTGTTTAGCCCAGGGCAGAAAAAGAATCTGGGACATTCCTAACCTTCAGCTGACCAGCTTTTGGTTTACATCCTTAACGTCATCTTTCTCTTTAGAAGTAGTCCAACGAATGGTTTTGCATTTGACTTTAGTGAGATGCTTACCTACCCAACAGGAACTGAATGGGTGTAATATCAATGTAAAGGTGGTTGTGAGGAAGCAACCATCTTCCATCTTAGGGACTTTAGTACCTTACTTGTGACTTTCATATTCTGGTTGACGGTTTTTCAATGCTTTTCTTCTTTCTGCTGGATGTTTTTCTGTACCTTTGACCAGTGTTTGACTTCACTCTAGCGTCAGAGCCATTCCCTGGCTCTTTGGTTATGTTTCAGGGCAGACTTACAGCACATGAGCTGAACCCTTGACAGCAGTGATGGTTTATTTTTTTAGTAGATGTACCTCTTCTAGAATATCCCAAAATAATGGCAAAAGCTTTAGACCAAAATAAGGTGTTTAAATCTTCTCAAGCTTTTGACAGATTCTACTCCTCACAAGGCTTTTTTTTCTCCATTGTTCAGCAAAGAGCAATATCCAGGTGCTTAAAGTTGCCGTGTTTTCTTCTGATTGGTGTTACTGAGGCATGTGAGAATTTTGATGGAGAATTAACTTTTTGCACAGAAAGAAATCACAAGAGTCTTTCTCAGTTATTGATTTTGCCAAATCAAAGAGATTGTGGGTATGATAGCAATTCCTAAAGGATTTTGTCTTGATTTGAATGTTTATTGTGTGCTAGTAAGAAGGAATATTACACTATTGTTTTTCTTAAGCCATTTAATTAAGGACCCATTTTGAGATAATACTGGAGGCAGTTATTAAAAAAAAAAACAACCCAAGATTTTGCCTTTGAGTTTCTAATTTTGAACTTTCTAAACTTGTCAAATACTGTTGGCCTCTGCCAAACTGAAATAGGTTTTTGTAAGCTCATGGTAACGTAAAAATTTGGGGAAGGTATCCTCACATCACACTATGTACTGCAAAAAATATTTACAGTGTCTGGAGTTTAGGGGTAACCTTCGGTTTTGGCTGTTCGTTCCCCCGTTCCTGGATTTGCATTTCTACCTAGCATAACTAGTACCTTCTCAGTTATCCTAACAGTGAATATATGGAGACAGTAGCCAGTGGCATCCCAAATACCAAATCTTTGGTATTTGTTTGTACCTGCTTCTGATCTCCCCCACATAAGCTATTGTTTGTTTTCCTGTGTTTTTGTTGCTCCTTCTTTGCAAAGCGCCGGAGAATACGTGACAATAGTGAGTACCTCTGGTGTGTTTTCAACATGGGACCTAATACTCAAGTCAGGACAGATGTAGCAACACTCAACAAATACTAAAATGGATTTTTTTCCATATTTCATGTAGTAGTGATAAAAAAACCCCTAGTTTATTTGGGGTGCCTGTGTTCCAGGTACTCAGCAGCGCTCGTGGGGCTGCGGAAATAGGCCAGAGCAGCTGTAACTGGCCACACTGGAATTTCAGCCCTGGCCCTGCGAAGTCCCATACAGCCAGTGGGCAGCAAGGTACCAATTGTAACAACCTGAAGGTCCTAGAAATTCCGCGGAATCCCAGATTGATTATAGCAGTTAAGTTCTATGAAGTGCCACTTGGATATTACCTCAGTAGGTGATAGCAAAATGCCCTTTCACTTCTATTTTGCTCTTAGTACATTGAGTTTTTAGGTTGCAAGGGTTTGGGCAAAGGAGCTGCTATTTACAGAGTGCATAGTATTTATGCAATTGAGGGTTTTTCTTCCGAAGATATTTCTAGCAGTACATAATAGCTTATTGTGAGTTCAGCAGTTCTATGATTTCAGAATTGGGTCCTTGTTGCAAGAAAATTCATAGGAGATCATGGCAGCTGAAAGGTGGTTCCCTGAAAAGAAAAAAATGAGAAAAGAAAAAAAAGAATGGAAAATGTAAAAAGAAAATAAAAGTAAAATGCTGTGTTTGTAAACCTCATTTATTGGTGTTTAAAGCTGCTTTTAAGCTTCCAAGTTTGGAAGCTTTTGGAAGGAAGAAGCTAATTAAAAACACAGTACAACACAACACACTAAACCTCAGCCCAAACCCTATCAGTTGCTTGGCTTAAATTAAGCAGCATGAAATTTGTTTCAGCAATACCGTAACAGCATGCCACAATTCTTTCCTGTTCAGTACACAACATGAATTTTTAAAACAAAGTAATTTTCCTATAATTGCATTGAAGTTGTAAGTCTGTTCGGGTTTTTTGTGCCCTGGTGAGACCCTTAGCAAAACCTGCGAGATGTGGGCAAAAGCAAAGTGGATGGATGACTTCAGAGGAAGTCATGACCACCTAAATATAGCTTGGCACAGCCGAGAGCTACAGCCCTCTGTGTCATAAATGGAGTTTGGCAGCCCACCAGGTTTCTTCAGTAAAGGATTACAAAGCATGTGCTATTTGGGATTTGACTGCTGTGAGAAGGAGGGGCTGGTACAGACCAGGAATACCTGGAACCCCACAGACCTGCAGGCTTTGCTTTTGTCTTACAAAGTAGTGGGTAAATTGCAAAGCCAACCAGCCATCTGCTTGAGTGCCGTTGGTTTGTGTGTGGTTTTACCAAACCAGTGTTGGGACAAATTGTGAGACAGTTCAGCGTGTTCTAAACCACTTATGTTTAAAAAATAAGAAGAAAATATTCTGGGTTATTTTGGTAGTATAAAATCTGATGGTGTGGGAAGTGGTGACGCCATGCTAGAAGAAAAATTGGGACACTGTAATCATAAAAGTCTTTAAAAAGATACATGTGCTTTAATTTAACTGTTTGAATTAGGAAAGCATGCAGTGAAAACAGACAGGTGGCTAGGATCTTCTTGCCAATGAGGTCTTAAGGAAAATTCCACTTCTTTCCTCACATTTGTAATACTTTGAAGGTTATTATCTTGAACATGCCTGCTTTGGGGACTGAAGTCTCTTCCGTGTCTTTGCAACCCAAGGAGAGACGTACTGTTTTTTGTAATGTTGAGAAAAATAATTTTAGCTGATGAATGGGAGAGGAGAATTGCTGAGATCCTTCATTTGACACTTCTTACCTCTTCTGATAATGCTTAGTCAGCATAAATGTGTTGTGCAAAAGAGATGACAAGGAGGGAGGTGATGGTGAGAGTCCTTGCTCTGGTTGTTGCCTCTCAGCCACTTGGCAACTTAATTCTGTGAGTCTCTTCCATGCAAACCATATTGTGAGGGCAGTAGTTAGAAACCAGCAACAGGCTGGCTCACCTTACCTAGTTTGTTCCTGTGCCATGAACTTCTGCACTCAGGTCCTGTTTGCAAAAATCAGGTCTCTTATGCAGGTAAACTGAAATAGAAACCAGGGGTCATAGCACATACTGAAAACAATGAATATCAAGAGGTCCATGCACTGCTGAACAGTCAGTCCTCGAGGAAAATAAACTTACCTCTTACATATGAGCTCTCTTAATTTTTTCTTTTCCTAAAGGAATCAGCTGAAATACTATGTTTAAATATTGCACATGCCTGTTTCTCTATTTAAACTGTATTTTTAATCTATCTTGGCAAATGTAAGCTTGGTAATAACAACTGTGTTACTTTAAAAACACTCACTTGTTCTGGCCCTGGCTTGAAGTCTCTCCTCCCGTTACATGTGTATGGTCTTCGGTCATGGAACCAGAATGGTTTGGGATGGAGGGACCTTAAAGACCATCTACTTCCAAGGCTTCTGCCATAGGCAGGGACACCTTCCACTAGACCAGGTTGCTCAGAGCCTGGCCTTGAACTCTTCCAGGGATGTGGCATCCAAGAAGGATAGAGGAAAGCAAAAGAAAAAAATCTTCAACAAGAACACTGAAAGGAATGTCCTCTCAGTGCCCCTGTGTCAGATGGTTGATGTGGCTGCCCTTGTGTTCTTCTGCAGAAATTTGTGCTACGTTATTCAGGCAGAGCAGGCTAATGTGAAATATTTTTAAAGCAGTGGTATGTTTTCTTGTTACTTTCCTGTGGGCTTTTTAGAAAGTTTCAAAGACTAAAATCTTACAGAAGGCCTGCAGAGCCAAATAAAACAGTAGTGATGATCTCTAGAGATCCTTGCTACAGAAATGTTGTTAGTGGCCTGTTGGCAACTTAGGCTGTCGTAAAAAAACCCAACCCAAAACAGGCAGATGATGGCTTATCACCAGATGATTCCTTGCCCCTTTGAAGTCCCATGGTGTGGCTTTGGTGTGATGTTTCCTGTGCCTGACTTCACAGATAGTCCTAACCCCATGACAATGATAAGATACTCATTTTCAGTATTGCAAAATAATAAATGCTGATTTTTAGATATGCCAAAACCCCAATGGTGACCTCTATTCAAAGGTAAAATCAGTCTTACCTGAGAGCAGTTCCAGGACAGGAAGCAAGCAGGCACCACTTTGCAGCCCAGTTTTCACAAAGGCAGTGTGGTGATTCGAGTGCATCAGGAAGAAAGAAAGCTAAACTAGATGAATACAAAAGAGAAATGGGGATGAACTATGCTTCTATTTTGAACAGAAGGAAATAAGAGGTAAGATGGGAGCTAATCCTCTTCCAGATGGCCAAGTTAAATGTCCATGTTGCTGTAAAAAGGAACTAAATGTAGGTGTGATTTAAAAAATACCCCACGGTGGTCCACCCATTTCAGCAAGAACACTTCATCACAGGAGCGTAGAAAAGCTTCCGTTGTATTTTAAGACCACCTGCTTCCGTGCTCTACATGCCTCTCTGCTCTGGGATACTGCATTTGGAGTGAAAGTAATGCAGAGAGGGAGGGAGAGAGACTGGGGACTTAGGGAGTGACTTAGAAACACAGTATTATTTCAGGACTTCCTGGCTGAAGACTTTATGCTGTATGTCTGAGGAAACGTTGTGGTAGACCACATATGGTAAACACAGATGCTTGTGTAGTTGGCAGCATGATTAAGTTCATTTTGGGGGCAATATTTGTCTTATTTTTTCTGAACGCTGTGGAACGTTCTTGACTGCCTAACTTGTTACTGAGGACAGATGCAGAGCATCATCTTTCCAGGAGAGCTCATTTAGAATTACAGGTGCAATTTTATTACCTAGTGTATTATTAACAGGTGTCATAAAACCCAATAATAGTAACTTCCGCAGAGCCTTGGAAAGATCATTCAATACTTTCAAGAGCCAAAGTAATTAGAAAAAATAAAGCAGTGTCTCTATACTGTTGCAGCTTTAGTTCAGTGCCTTTTATCACTGAAAAATGCACCTTTTTTCTCTTGTGGCTCTTCTGAATAGCTTTCATGACAAGAGGGACCAGCTGCACATTTTGAGGCAAAATTCAGATTAGAGGTGTTCAGTGATTGGTTCAATCACCGGTCTTAACTACAAGCAATTGAACTAAGACACAGAGGTGAGCATTCCCAGACAGAGCTTTGCTCTTTTATGACTGAAAAAAAGAAGAGTTTGAAAAGTTTATGTATTGTTCAGATTTCATGGTTTGGACACATTTTTGGAGAAGAACAATCTGAGCCTGTAGCCATCCGTCTGGCAGTGATCCTCACCTTTCACTTTGCTTGGAACTGCAGAAAAAATGCTTTGGGTGTTACCTTGTGTGGGAAAATCTGGAGTTAAACTGTTTTTTGGAGGGGGAGAAAAATCCTTAACCCAAAATAAAAGTAGTAACTTCGAGGGAGGGATACAGAAAGGATGAGCAGATACTAATGTCTGTCACTGTCCAGTTCTACTGTGAATACCATAGGCAGACACATTGTAGATTCTGTCAGCCTCCTCTTGTAAAGATTTCAGGTTAGAGATGCTGCAGAGACAATCCTTGTTTCTTTCTTTGGGACAGCATGCTCCAAGGCTTAGTGCCAAGGGAAACCCGGTCAGACTTTGCCCTGGAGCTGAGATTTAATCACGGTTAGCCAGTGGATGTAGCAGGAGGGACTTGTACCAGGACTTACTGCTGCTTCCCAGGACAGGTTGTCACTCCCATTAATGTGGTGATGTAACAACTCACCCAAATCCTTGTGCATGTGCTTGCAGGGATTTAGGTTAAACGCAGTAATCAGAAGAAACTGATGTGCTTTGCTGAGTAAGAGGATGGATGTGGGTGTGTGCTTCATTTCTTTGCTGAGGAACAGGTGAAAATGATAAAGCAGCTAAGAACTGAGGCACCTCCCCTATGAAGACTGGGTTGAGAGAGCTGGGGTGGTTCAGCCTGGAGAAGAGAAGGCTCCAGGGAGACCTTACAGCAGCCTTCCAAGAGCCAGCAAGAAATCTGGAGAGGGACTTTTTACAAGTGCCCATAGAGATAAGACAAGGGGTAATGGCTTCAAACTGACAGAGGGGAAATCTGGGTTAGATGTAAGGAAGAAGTTTTTCACTGTGGTGATGTTGAGGCACTGGCACAGGCTGTCCAGAAAAGCTGTGGCTGCCTCATCCCTGGAAGTGTTGGACAGAGCTTTGAGCAACCTGGCTTAGTGGAAGGTGTCCCTGCCTGTGGCAGGAGGTTGAAACTGGAGGAGCTTTAAGGTCCCTTCAGCCCAAACTGTTCTGTGATTCTGTGAATGGTTCTTGTGAAAGGGGACTGGGTAACTTTAGTACTTTCTGCTGTTTTATGTAGTTGTCACCAGTAGAGGTGAGATCGCTGGAGCAGTTTGACCAGTGCCACAATGCATTTAACAACTTACTACTAATGTGTAAACACATTTTTATGCTCAAGAGAACAGAAACAGTGATGGACAAACTAGTGAAACAATTTGTCTGTCTTTGTACTTCAAGTAATTTATCCTATCTTTTTGGTACAAAAACATCTAAGCTTTCTCTTGACCACTTATCATTTGAGGCTCTGGAAAGGCAAAATAACACTTGAGCTTACGGTGATTTATAACAGAAGAAATCACATCTGTCAAAATGTGAGAAGGAAGAGTTCAGAACAGCTAAAATATTCATTGGCCACTATCTCAGGCTTTTTTTTTATTCAGCATAGATCTTTAAACTGTAGAGCTTTTTATGAGCGTAACACTGGGTGAATGCATACCTGTAATACATGTTGGGCAAAACCTTATATCTTGCATGTTCATTTGAAAATTACAGAAGAAGATGTAGTAATTTGGCAGTAAATGTATATGCATCCTGGGTTCAGCAGTAGCAGTCATTTTTCTCCTTCTTAGTAGCTGCTGCAGTGCTGTGTTTTTGACTTTTGGCCTGAGAACAGCACTGGTAACACCCGTTTTTTTAGTTGCTGCGCAGTAATGTTTACTCTGACCAAGGACTTTCTGAGTCTCATGCTCTGCCAGGGAGGAGGGGAAGCTGGGAGGAAGCAGAGACAGGACACCTGACCCAAACTGACCAAAGAGGTATTCCATACCACAGCACGTCATGCCCACTGTATAAAATGGGGGCAGTTACCCAGAAGGGTTAAATCCCTGCTTGGGTCGGACTGGGTATTGGTTGGCAGGTGGTGAGTGGTTGTATTCTTTTCCCTTGTTATTTCCTTTGCCATTATTATTATTGGTGGTAGCAGTAGCGTTTGTGTTATACCTCAGTTACTGGACTGTTCTTATCTCAACCCGTGGGAGTTACATTCTTTCAATTCTCCTTCCCATCCCTCCAGGAGCTGGCAAGGAAGAAGGGGGAGAAGTGAGAGAGTGACTGCATGGTTTTTCTGAGTTATGGCTGAGCTTAAACTATGACAAAATGTTATTAGTACTTTCTTCTTAAACCAGATCTCTTCAGTGTAAAACCACAATCTACGTTGAACTGAAGGCAGCTTGGGAAAGGAGATGACTGCAATATTTTAAACTCAGGAAAAAAAAGAGATGATGAAAATAAGTGTTAGAACAATTGTCCTATTTTCTAATAATTAGTATTCACAAAGAAAAAATGTGCTCTAACTGCCTAGTAGTTTCTGAATTGCTGAGACACCTAACAAGTTGTCCTAAATAAATTTACCAAACATATAGCAGGAAATAATTGCTGAGCATTTAATTCTGAAATCGCAACTCAATGCAGAGTGGTTATGCAGCTGGCTTGTGTATCTCAGTTATTCAGTGAGAAAATGATTTGGCTAGGAACGGAACCTTGTCCTGCTTGGACTTTCAGTGGCACATTCACATTGTCTCTTAGATGTGACTTTGTGAAAAAGTCCTACTAAAATGCTTTGCTATAGCTCTACTGGACCTCATTATTTAACATTACAATAGCTATAACAGAGTCTGCAATTTTAGGGCGATAGTAATAATTCTAGAGGATATTTAAAGCAAAATGGAGGCTGTGCTTCCAGTTAACCTCTGCAGCTCATTCTACAGAGACTTTACATGTGGGAATAACCCCTTTGGTATCATTAGTGCAAAGGGTTGCTCCTCCTGCCTGCAGCTCCCAGTCAAGTCTCACTCCAGCTCTTAGGATAGGACCTCTCTGCAGTGTTTTACTGAGGTGGTTGTGGCATATGCAGGTTTTCCTGGCCCTGACTTTGATTGCAGCACAGTAATGTTTTCATGCCAAATTAATAGATAACCCACTGTTTTGTATTTGCCTCTTAATTACATCACCTGCCCAGTAATTAAATTTAGCTGCACTCCCTGAGTGCTGAGACCAGGTGAGCACCAACTGGGGTCAGCAGTAGTGGTCTCCGTTGCTAAAAATATGGAGTGTTTTAAAGTCCACAAGTTTCGGTTCCATTTTTCTTTTAAAAATGTGTTAGCACTTATTCTCTGTAGTGCCTGTCTTTATAGCATAATTTTAGTAGTAACCTCTGTGAGTTAAATCTACATTTTCAGGCAATGGGAGCAATAGAGATGCTATCACTAGCTTGTGTAGAGGCTCATCTTGTGCAGAGGAACTGCACAATGCACATGGATCAGTGAAGTGGTTTATGAGGGGTTTATAGAGAGAACTGCATTGTCAAGGAATAGGTTTTCTGTTAAAAAAGAAATAAAAGCATCATTCTGTGAATTCACGTGGTATATGGCAGCATATGGCCCTGCAGCCATCACTGTGCCTATTTGTTCTCCTTTTGCTTTGTCAAGAACTTTGTCAGGATTCTTGGAACTCGTTGAGGTGGCATATAGCCTCCATGTGAGATGTGCATTGACCTCAATTCTTGCTGAAAGTTGCAGAGGACTGAGGACATTTGGTCTTTTTTCAAGTTGAGGCCCTAGTTCTTGAAGCATGCATCTTGTGTGAAGGGAAGGGTAGAGGATGGGCTAATGTATCCTTCCTGCTAATGAAACCAGTCTTCTTTTTCTGGGTGGCTGCTTAGGTTTTTGGCTACTTCCACAGTGAACAGACCTCAGCCCCAGCTAGGGATGGAGCTATAGTCTGGAGAGAAATAGGCCTTAAGCTATATCTTTTGTTTCTGAGCAATGCTGACATCCCAAGTCATGCTGAAGTTTGAGCAGGCCGTCTTTACTCACTATTGAAGATGGGGGCGTAAATGATTACATAGGGAGTTATTTTTCTTTTTAAAGTGAATGAATGCATAGATTCACTTTAATATTGATGCAATATTATGATTGCAATAACTGCAATGGAAAAGAAGTGACAAAGCAATAAAGGAAAACAATCTAATAATAGTAATAATAGCAATAAACACATCTTGAGTTGCTTAAACCTTGTAATGTATGGCAAACAGAAAGAGCCACCTCTCTTATGAGGTTATATTGACCTGCATATGCTGCTCTGGAAGCTGAGAAGACCTTAGAGCATCCTTCCAGTACATAATGGGGGTTGCAGGAAAGCTGGAGAGGGGCTTTTTGCAGACACATGTGATCATAGGACAGAGGATAATGGCTTTAAAAATAGGTGGGAGATTTAGATTAGATATTAGGCAGAAGTTCTTTACTATGAGGGTGATGAGGCACTGGTGCAGTTTGCCCAGAGAAGCTGTGGCTGCCCCATCCCTGGAAGAGTTCAAGGCCAAGTTGGACAGGGCTTTGAGCAATCTGGTCTAGGGGAAGGTGTCCCTGCTTGTGCCAGGGGGGCTGGAACTAGGTGATCTTAAAGGTCCCTTCCAACCTAAACTCTTCTGTGATTCTGTGATCATTTCTATGTGCATACATGCCAATTTCAGAAAGACCTATGTCACAGTGTAACTTAAATAATTCTGTCTTGAATACATACTTTGAATAATAGCCAGCAATTTTTGTCGTACAGAATGCATTACTCCTGTGGACAAGATATGGTTTCAAGCAATGGGTTTTGCCTGTGTGGGTAATTGCTGTGGATAAGAGAGGTCTGTGGACAGGCAGGGATCACCGCTCCTGGCTCACACAAGATGTTTGTTGCTCTGAGCTGATCTTTGGCCTCTTTTGCCATGCGCAGTTGGCTCAGCACAGAGTGATCTGCACCAGGGTTTTTGAGACCTCAGGTTTCTGTGCTGGTTTAGGAGTATGAAATCTTGGGATTTCATCTATGAGGCAGGAAGAATGTTTCCTGCCTGCTTTTCCGACAGATACTGTTGGATATAGTGCTCATGCAGATAATTGTTATCATGAGGTTTACTAACTGCAGTAAGAACAAAAAACAGTACACGTTTGGAATGAGCTTTTCTCTCTCTTGCTGCTCAGGTGAACTAAGTAATCATGCTTGGTGGTGGTTGGAGTATGGTTTGGTTTGAGAGCAAAGGAACCTTGCTGTTTTCTATCTTTCAGACTGACTTTCTTGGGAAATCAGCAGTGCCTGGTAGCAGGCAGGCTGTGAGGGATAACCATGTGGCACCCCAGCAAACTGCCATTCCCTTCCTGGAGCACTCTATTTCATGTGCAGGTCTCCAATCAGAGGTTTTGGCAGCTTGAGGAGCCACAAGCCATGAAGTACCCAGTTTATCATGGATGGCTCTTTTCAATGGGAAGAGATGTTTTCTGATGCTTGCAAAGCAAAGATTCGAAAACTTCAAGCCCCATGATAGTATTTAATCCAGGCAAAGTGACTAGTAGCAGCCAGTCTCTCCATGATTCGACAACTTAGCCAAGAAATGAAATTTCAGCTTCTCTGTATGCAAGTCGAGTGTTTCTTGGCAATACTGTAACAGCTCCAGTCCTAAATGTGGTACTTGTATGCTTTTGTGGGAATTGGAGGTAAAGATCTGTAAGTTACAGTGCTCAACTTTAAAAACACATTTTAATGAACTGGATATTAAAGAAAACATCAAGATTGCACCCAAAAGTCTACTTTTGATGCTTTGGTTCTTGATAATGTAGTTCATTTTAAAAAAAAACAAAACAAAAAAACAGATGCAGAATGACTGCAGAAAGCCAGATCCACTCTGTTGTCTCTCTCCATCAGGCTAGGTAGGAGCTGGCAGTTCCTCCCAGCCTGTGAGGTTCTGATTCTGCCATGCAGTGTCAACATCATGCAGCACAGTCAGCGTATAACAAATGGCGATGGAAGATGAGTTTCCATATCTGTATAGCCATCTGTAAATGTATATTTTGCTTTTACTAATTAATTACATAAGCTGCAGGCTTCCTGTGCGTCAGGGTATCTGTGCACTAGCCCTCAGTGGGGATTTTGCTAGCTGTCCCCAACCTTGCAGAGACAGCAATGTGACAAGGCCTGCTGAGTGTGAGAAACAGCATTTAGGAGAAAGTCATGTTGTGCTTTACAAGGCCGTGTTTGTTTGTTTTCCAGTATAAAATAGCTAAACAATGATGAGCAATCTTGTTTTGTACAGTATTGCTCTCTTAAACCTCCATTGTGCTGTATGTGTGCTCACACACGCTGATGTCTGCTAGGAAGATTTTAGTGGAGGTCCTGACCACTTTAAAAGATTGGAGCAACCTCAGTTCAACTCTTCGGTCTGCGGTGTCACCTCTGAGTTCAGCATCAGGACAGGATCTTTAGGAATTTTGAGGTCTTGCAGGTGAAACTGCCTTGAGCATCTGAAAAAACTGTACGGAAGCTTGAATGTACCAAGTAGGATCCCTGTTACGGGAAGGAACTAAGATGAGAGGACACAAGAGGAGAGACGGACAGGGTGGGACAGGAGGGGTCTTTTTACTCCTGAAGTGTTTCGTGCTGTCCCTATCTCTGGTATTATTCAAACTCTAGCAAACCATCCATAATAATTGGCTGCCTGGAGGCGTGCTGCCTGTCCTGATACTTGGTCATTTTCAAGTGTTGTGCATTTTCAAAGTGAACTCTCTATTATTGCAAAGACATTTTTCATGTTCTCAGCTAAAACCAACATGTGCGTATGAGCACAGATACTAGGGCTTTCCTCTTCAGTGCCATGTATGCTTTATTAAGCATAGTGATTGCCATGTGCGCTCAATGTCGGGTTACTCCCAGATAGAGAGCTGCACTCAGAATGCCTGTAGCTAGTCCTTCTGCAGAAGAATGCCTGCAGTTAGACGGTGATGCCTGTTGTCTTGCCTAATGGATAAGGCAGATGCTTTTTCCTCTGAGAAGGGTATGTTTTCAGAAATGCTTTCTGGGTTGTGATGGACTCTGCAGCACCCTAAATCTTTTCAAAAGAAACTGCGTGTCATCTGGCTTATTGGAGCTCCTAATGGATTGATGCTTTAATTGCACAAGCTGTATGACAGAGCATTACAAGTTATGGGTGGATAGAGAGCAAATCAGATCTGTACATTTGTCGCAGTTGGAAAACAAAATTATTTGCAACCTCTCTGAAGTCCTTATTTTCTTCCCATTTCTGAACTGTAGCAATTAAGAGTTGCTGTTTGCTTCTGCTCTTTTTCTTCAGCAAGCAGGAAGACTGGACCTGCCTGGCAGCTCTTTGTACTGTCCAGAAAGATGACACATATATGAACTTTTCTTCCCTAAGCAGGCTGGGGCATAGGAACACCATGAAAACTAGGAATTTTCTGTTACCCTTTCCAGTCATCCAGCTGTCTTGGCACCTATCTTTCATCAGTCTCAAGTGTAAGACCAGTCAGTGCGCAACCAAGACTGATGATTTGCTGTTACTTTCTAGTTGCTGAATAGACCCACTGTTTTTTCTGCTTTATTCTTTTTCCCTAGAATTTTTGAGATTGCTTCAAACTTCAATGTTTTTATCAAAGCTGAATTGTACTAATTAATGAGAGAGGAAAATGAAGGAGGGGGAAAATAGATAATGAATTGCCAGTAAAATAAATTCACAGAAGACAAGCAAAGAAGTAAAAAGCTGTGAAATAAGAAATCTTTCATTGCCTTTAATAATACTATTATCTAGCAAAGTCTTTTTCCTTCAGATTGTCAGATCTGGTGTGCACTTGAAGCCACTGCATATATGCTCCCACTTCACAAAATTCCTCTGTTTCTCAGAGTTTGTGACGTTGAGGTTGGGTAACAGTTTCCATGATAATTGGTCCTTGAATATCATATGCAAAGTGAAACTGTGGACATATGCAATATGCCCCAAATTATCAGTTTGCTGCTCTAAGCAGTGTGAAAATAAAGAAATTAAAGGGTCTTTTTGATACAGTGTTGGTATACAGAAAAAGGTGGCAAATGCCTTCTTTCTTCTTTGTTCTCCTGTCTCTTCCTGGAGACTTCTCACATAATTTGATTTTCATTGTGTGGTCAGGCAGTCAGTTACCCTTCCCCTGCTGTGACAAGAGCATGGATGCATCAAAGCGTTTAGTATCAACGCATCTATTGCAGTTTTAACAAATAATGAGCTGTCAGACCGGAACTTCATTGCACCTGGTGCTGTACAGGCAAGAGTGTTCATATTGGCTTGTTGCACAGTATTGCTGTCAATACTCTGATCTTCAATCAAAAATTAGAAACAGAACCAAAAATCAAATACAAGAAGTGATGCTTCTGTCTGTTCATGGTTTTAAAAAATAATCAAAAGCTGAACTTCGGAGAATGACAAGGGTTATCTTTGATTTATGCACTGCTTGTGTTATAGTAGTTCCTGCAAGCCTTAATCAGTCGGCTTCTGAGTCCTGGTTTGTGAGTAGAAGTCACTGCTGCCAAGAGTCCGGTGTTAACCACAGAAGCAGCTTGGCTGGTGAATGCATAGTGCAGAAATGAGGGGTGGTGTTACAAGAAGCCTCAAAGGTGACTGGGAAGTCGGTGAGAGGCCATGCTGGGGTAAGTGTGTGTACCTGATTGGACTGTGCTGTCTTGCTCGGCGCAGGGCAGTGACTGAGCTGAGAGAAGTAAGCCTTCATCTTGCTTGGTCTTCTGCTCTGACTCAGTGTTGGATATTGGTACTCCTTGACCCCTGCTGATGGTACGTTACAGAATGCCAGGTTTCATTGCTTACCTTGGTCTGCTTTTTCTGTCCATCTTGCTGCTATTTGCAGAATTGTGCCTTGTTTTTAGTGTGATGCTGCAGCTCAGCATCATGTGAGTCACAGTCCTGGGGCTGCATCTTTCAGATAAGCCACTTGCTGTTTGGCGTAACTTGCAAGAGAAGGGATCATGTGGATGTGATTATACCAATCCATATCATTTGGCATACAGGCAGTGATTAGCATTGAAGAGCAGCCTGGGGTAGCCTTGCAGTATCAGCTACTTTGGTTAAGACTACTTTGTTCTGACAGCATTAAATAAGTCAGTGCTCAAACATACACCACTAAAAGCCAGTATGGGAAACTGTGCATTCGGTATAGGTATCTATTTCTATTAAATTCCCTTAGAGAGCTGCACTGAATCATATCCAGAGAGCTTGAATAAATACATAGATATGAGCCTGTGAACTTCTTGTTCAGCATTTCCCCATACAGATGATTTCTGCAGTCCACCTACGTGTGTGATGCTGATATCTGAAAGATATCAGTGATTCAGATATCAGTCCTGTCAGTGATGTGTTCTGTGCCTTGTTCTTATACCCCTTTCAGTACACAGAAAATTAAGGGAGAAATGACGTGGTCAGAGAGCACGTGGGTAAAGAACAGTGTCTCCTACTCTTGATGACAGCAGTAGTGGCTTCATCACAAGCTTCAGGCATGCCAGGGTGGGGTGCATTCCTATTGCAGTGTACTACACCAGGTGGAACTAAAATCTTGGAAAGAACCCCATTCCCATTGCAGTATGTTATTTCTATTTATTACTATGCCTTTTGATTTGCTATTTGGCGAGTGTGATTACTTTTCCTTCTTCCTTTCTGCTGCTACTGAAGCTTTGTTGTCTGTAAGTGAAAAATGGGATGCTCAGCAGCTATAAAACATTCTTCGAAGTGTTTAGTGGACAATAAATGAGAAGCTTTTCTCTATCAGATAGTTGGTCTGTCTTTGCAGCCCCTGGTCTGGGTTGTTTTGGGGGTTTTTCTGCCTGATTTTTTTTTTTCTTTTTCCTTCCTCCCCCCCCCCAGCTTTGAACAGTGCAGGCTCTGGAATGGAGGATGTGCTGTAATTTTAGGACTGTAATATTTAACCATATAAATTCAGCCTCCCACTGATAGACTTCCCCTTCAGTTGCTGAGCAGAGATGCAGTTTGGAGTGATAGACTAGGCAGGAGGTCTCCTGCTACTCATTCTGCTGAGGTGTGATGAGTCGGCATGCTGTAAACTCTCGCTTTTGACCAGGCAAGAAATACTCTTATGCCCCTGCTGGTGATGCATTTGGAAGCTGAAGTTTTAATCTTGCCACCAAGATAAGATTAAAGAGAGAAATAACTGGCCACCACTGAGCAGCAGGAGAAGTGTCTTTGGTGCATGCTTAGCCAAATGCTGTGGCTGGTGAGTTCGCTGGTCTCTGCTACATCCCAAAGGAAGCAGAAGGAAGAGCAGCATGTCTAGCTTCCGAGCTAGGAAAAGTTGCGCTGCTGCCAGCAGCTAATGCTGGTTTTCAGCCTTTTGATGTTAGATCTGTTCCAGCTCAGGTCTCAAACGTGTGTGCCCACAGATGCCTGGCTGCCGAGAGGCGCTCTGTCCTTTGCAGCTCACTGCGGGGTGCGGGGTGCAGGGTGGCCAGCTGTCCTAGGAAGGAATTTGTCGGGTCTGTTAAAATCAGAACTGTGCGTGAGATGAATCCTGTTCTTGCCATAGAGGAAATCCACCCTGCCTAGTGACAGGACCATGATTACAGCCAAATTACGAGTATGTCATAAAAAGAGAGCATCTGCTCATTGGTGGTTCATTGCCAGAAGTCTTCTAATGGATATGTATTCACATCAATATTTAAGAATATGTTATTTTACATGGAGAGTAAGAATATTGACTTCTGTGGTAGATTACTTAGAATATGTGTCCCTGTGCTGCAGGATATAAGGGAAAAAAAGTTTGAAAGACAATGCTGTAAAATGGAACATGCTCTTGGAACGTAGAATTGTAGAATAGTTAGGGGTTGGAAAGGACCTTAAGATCATCTAGTTCCAGCCCCCCTGCCATGGCCAGGGACACCTCACACTAACACGTATAGAGTAACAGATTTTGGAGCTCTGTAGAGATATAAATATATAGGTACATACTTATTATATGTAGGTAATAATAGAAATAATAAAGTTTTATTATTTTTCTGCCTTCCATTTTTTTTCTAGGAATGGGGTGACTTAGAAATTGTTACACTGGTTATATAAATACAACACAGTGTGCGTAGTCCAGCACACACCTCTCTTCCTTTATTTAAAACCAGAAATAGTGTCTCTTAGCAGTGGTCAGACATTGCCGTGTATTCCTACTGAGTACGGTACTGGGGCTGGATCCTTCTGCAGCTCTGCGTTATCCTGATTCTTTTGAAGCTCTCTCTCTTTTTTTCTTTTTTTTTTTTTTTAAATGATGGTGGTTTGGTGTAGGGTTTTTTTTTCTAAGATGTGCAAAATACATAGGTTGAAAAGTTAGGCTACAGTGCAAACTGTATGCAGCTCTTTATATGCTAACTTTTCTAGCAGCCATTACCAGCCCAGCTAAGAGCTGGGATATGGAGCCTGGGGAGCATGTGACTGCTGCACGTCACCTGCAGAGCGTCAGGCTCAGGAGGGTGAAACGCAGACCTCTCCTGTGCTAGGAGCAGACTAACGACCCAAGCATTAATTAGTCACATGATGTCTTGAACAGAACATGATTCTGCAGTGCTGGAGTCTGGCTTAAGCAAAGGTCATTGCTCACTAGCCAGGCATATTAATACAGCAAAAATTCCATTTGCTTTGAAAATGGCTCAATAATGGACACAAATTGGCCATTCATTATTAACCTTGAGTGGAAAATTAGATCTGGACTTCAGGATTTTGAGGTCTTTGTAAGAATTTTCTTCTATAGTGAAAATTTATTTCACCTGTTGTATGAATGGCCAGTCATACACACCTCCATCAGTGGTGCTCCTTGAAATTTAGGTTGAGGTCCTAGTCTTGCTAGGGCTTGGGTCAAGTGCATGTCTGGGATGTTGGAGAAAAGGGAATTGGTATTTCAGATGCATCATGAGTAAACATTCCCTTTACCTTATCTGTTTCGCTTGGCTCCACACAAACATAAATATTGGCTGTGTAGGATGCTGAAGTCAGGTTGGTTTATAAAAAGAAGAGAGGAGCCACTGCATACTTCAGATGTTGCCAGGCATCCTGAATAATATCCCAGACAAAAAAAATTTTAACTGTGGCAGTACCTTGTTTCCTCCTTTATAGGCAGTTATATTCTGCTGCTGCTTGTATGTGTTGTTTTCATTTTATATCACTGTATAGTTCTTCTGCTGCCCCATTGTGAGTAGCTTTTAATAATGAAACTTTTGTGACTTTTTCCCTCTTGAAGCACAGAACAAAGCTTTATATGAGTGGCAGCCGCGGCAGGGGAGGGAGTACAGACACAATGGCACTGTATCTAAAGGGAGGAGTGATTCTAACCAAGCTTTGTAGCACCTTAATTATATTTGATGTAACCTAGCCCTTGACAATCTTCAATCTGCAGTTGTCAGACAGGATTTAAATAGTATAAAGGTTTCTGGACAATGCCTGCAACTGAGCTGCATCTCACTGTGTCAGTAAGAAGGTGAAGAAGCACTTGGAAAGAGGTTTTTCTTGAGATATTGGTCTTTGGCTTAGTGCACCTGGTCAGTAAGGCCAGGTTATTCCTCTGCTAGATTCTGCAGATTTCATTTTTTTTCTGTAAAACACACTCAAAGAAATTAAATGAATACTTTAAAAGTATTATATGAATGTGATTGGGGAGGGGGTTCTTATTTCTGATGTATGTTTTCTTAGTGACATGTATTTAATTTCAGGGCTCAGCAGATTCGTACACAAGCAGACCCTCAGACTCTGATGTCTCTTTGGAAGAAGATAGGGAAGCAATCCGCCAAGAAAGAGAACAGCAAGCAGCTATACAACTTGAAAGGGCAAAGGTGTGTTCTTTTCAGCTTCAGTAATAACTAAGTTACATGGCATTTATCTTTTGCCTAGTGTCAAAATTCACACTGTTGGTTTATAATGAGGTTCTGTCTTTGGAAATAGTTTGGCAACTGAGTCATCTGCAGGCAAGATGTTTGGGGTATACAGTGTAAATATTCTCAAGCTGAACTCTGATGGCTTGTGTGAAATTATTAGGTCTGAATTTTGATGTATTTGGAAAGTGTTCTTTGCTAGGTTTTTGGTGATTTGATAAAATTCTTGAATCAGAAGTTTCCACTGTTTGTGATGTCTGTTTCTATTTGTAGTCCAAACCAGTAGCATTTGCTGTTAAGACTAATGTGAGTTACTGTGGAGCTCTGGATGAAGATGTTCCTGTCCCAAGCACTGCCATCTCTTTTGATGCCAAGGACTTCCTACACATTAAAGAGGTAAAACCAAGAACTAGTAAAAGGGAATGTGAAAGGGAATCTTTTTATGTGCCAAGTACTGCACTATGATTTCAACAGTTGGGGCTGAACCCTAGCAGATTAATAAGAGAGCTGAATGGGGGCAGGAGAGCACAGCACATATGTCTGATTAATGATGATGTGGTGGTGGTGCTTCAGCGTTTTTAGAGTTCCAGCACCCTGGGGTGGTTATCTTGCACTTTTTTAATGCTTGCTGTTACTAACTTGTTGGATTTTCGTGTCACAGGAAGGTGGTAACATCTTGTTATATTTTAAACACCCTTCAACAGCCTAAATTCAGATTCTTTTCATCAAATGAAGATTTTGATGGATCATAAATTACATAATGGAAAGGGGTTCTGTTGATCAGAAAGTGGAGTAGCACCAGGTTCCACCAGGTCCTCATAAAGCATGGGATGGGCTTGTACCGGAGGAAATAAGACTTAGAATAATACAGTAAGAAAACGAAATATTGAAGAGGACAGATAGAAAAGTAAGGAAAACGGAATGGGAATAAATGAGCCCTGAGTATGGCCTTGGTAGAGAAAAATACATTTTATTTCATGTTGAGCATGTTTTCTGCAATCTTAAACTGAAGTGAAGCCTCTGAACTTGCATAAACTCCTGTTGTTTTGTAGGTTTGTACATAGGCTCGCAGCTTGCAAGAACATTTTTCATCCCTGCATTCTGTGTTTGGTTTAGGGTGTTCAGTACTCATTTCTCTCTTTCTTTGAATATGTGTCAGTCATCACTTCAGAGCCCTGATCTCCCTTAGACTGAGCACATTTAGGAGGAAAACACCTGCTTCTGCACCTCTAGAGGCAGAGATTGGTGATAGAACAGGGGAGCTGCTTTAAATTCTTTCTTCCTGAGAAGGGCACACGAGGGACTGTGCCATTTTCTCAATTTGCTGTAAGTGGATGGAAATTCGATTTGGATTTTTTTGTTTGTTTCTTTGGCATGGTTTCTATTTGTGTGAAATGATGCTTAAACCCCTCCTGGGGAACTGGAGCTCTGAATCTGAATCTGCCTATTGCTGCATGCAGAATAGCCCTTCCTGTTTGTTCCCCAAGAAAGTGTGCTGTTCTGCCTAGCACCACACCTGAACTCCCTCGATGTACACCACTTTATAATCTGCTTCCCATCAGGAAAAGGTTCCTTGCTAGCACTCAAAGTTGAATGCTATCAGCTGCATCCATTACAGCACTCAGTTCACATTCTCAGCTACCTTCCCCAAAGTTTTTCCACCCACACCACAAATGTACCTTGCCTAAATACTGTCTTTCTAGTCTCCATTGCCCAGTGTTCATGTAACTGTGCATCACCATTAAAAGTAGTGTTTGATCTTGGTTTACCTAGGATGTATCTACCTTTATTTTCAGGCCAGTGATTGAATTTAATATACTAAGCTCCTACCATGCTGCCCTGAACACTTTTCCGGAGAAGTGTTGAAAGTCCGTGTCTTGGCATTCTGTGAGTTTTCTCCCAAGATCTAAATAGCCAGGATCTCATTGCCACTAAACTGTAAGCCATATGGCTTACTGGCATTTGTCAGCTCTGCTAAGGGTTTAGCACAGTTTCGTTGTTAACACTAAACCTTCAGCTTGCGTGGAGCTGTGGCTGTAACTCAGTAGGATTTCAGGAATTTCAGGAAAACTCCCCATGCTGGAGTCTGTGTAGCTGCATGGAAAAAGGCTTTGCAGAAATTGATTTTCAATGATCTGGCAGGCTTGCTTGGACTACAACATGTATGGTTCCGGATTTTAGAATAATGCTAAACTAGGTAAAGAAGTAAGGTCACCCTGTTGACAGGATGAAACATCAGCAGTAACCAATGAGTTGCTATATTGAGAGTGTTTCCTGTATGTCTCATCTATCTCCTACAAGAGTATATATTATGAGCTTACTGAAAGATGAAGTAGCAACAATAATTGACAATGCAGAAGAAGTCATGGGCATGGCAACGGATAGGAACAAGCTGTAGTCCTCCCACATACTGAATGCAAAGAATAACATATGGGAGGTAATGACCTAACACAAATAGCCATGTGTTCCTTGCTGCATTGTTATCATTTGCATTGTTCAGATACTCTCAGCGTAACGCTGTTTCTAATGTCATGTCTAGAGGCATCACCCAGAGGTTCATGACCTGCTAATGGAAGAAAGATTCCCATGTTCAAGCTGTACATTTAGAACCAAAATAGAATGGGTAGTGCTCATGGAACTCAGCTTTTGCACTGGTTTAAATCCATCTGATTTACAGATGGATACAGAAATCCAATGGATTTCTTGGATTTACAGCAGCAGAATGCTACGTATGGAAGTATTTGTCTAACAAATGCAAGTAGTTTGTCAATTTAAGCAGAAGCTATGTACTTAAAATTAAGTTTTGCTTACTGACATTTTCTGTATTGAGGTCATAAAAGCAGGAAGAATAGAGACTTAAAAATTTGAAGTGCCAAAATAATGGAATATCTTGCATAAATAACAGCTATATAAAGAGGACAGGTTTTCAAGATGAGGATATAAGGATTGCTTTTCCCTTAGCTATATATGTAGTATTGGTGTGTATGTATGGGTTAATGAAAAAGCTAATTTATTTTTCAAAGATGCTGAGGGTCTATATGTTTCAGAGGCTGTTGTATCTTTGACAACTATTTATGTGTTTCTGCAAGGAGCAGGGATTGAAAATACGGAGCTAAGACAACTGATCATTTTAAAGATGAGATTTCTGTGATAACTTTTTCCTCAAGGCATGCAAGCAAATTGGTATGCTCATGCTGGTCTTGATGACTTGACAGTCAGTTGTGAAAACTAATGTTTCTTTTGAACACTGAGGTGCCTAATGAAACATAGCAGAATGTAAGGTTTTCTTCAAAAGCTCTGCTGGCAGCCAGCTACAACAAATCTATTTCCACTATGACATCCACTATGATACCACTTTTCATCTTCCCATCATTAAAGTTAGGGCAGACTTCCAGTAATGCTGAAAAACAGTGTTACTAAAGGTTAATGATAAAATTAAATCTTATGCTTTCAGGTTTATATTTAAGTTTCTTCATAAAGGTGAATTTTTCTTCAGCTGTCATACATTTAACAGCGTATGCCTTCAAAGAGTTTAGCTACTTCTAGGCAGTGGCACTATAAAAGCCTCATTTGTAGAGAGGTGTCATAACTTTGGTTAGAGCTCTACCATAGCATAACCAGATGTGGGTTTGGTTCACTGCTGAAGTTGGTAAGTTTTCTATGTTGTCTTGGATAAGTTTGTCTTTATTTTGGTTTCTAGAATGATGTTTGTAGAGCTTTTCCACCACATGAGGTTTTTGCAAAGGCATAACATGGTAATAACATCTGTACCAATATCTGGAAAGGAGGGAGGGAAACTGGCAGTGATGATGATGATGATGTCTTTGGTGTAGACCATTACATTTTACACGGAACCATTAACTATTGTTTTGATGGTGATCTGAAGGTGTTACTTTGACTGGTTTATGTGGCTGCTGTGACATAGCTTGGTGGCCTTTGTTCACCAAAAATTTGTTTGTCTCATTAAATCACCATCACACTCAGCACCTTAGTGGGGTGACATTAGAGGAAAAGTCACAGCACACAGGATGTGTTGGGGCAGTTAAGAGATAAGCCAGTACTGCTGCAGATAACACTGCTTTCCACTGTCTGGCTGCAAAGAAGACATTAACCTTCCAGATACCTTTAACTTAACTCAAATTCACATGGATTGTCCAGCATTCAGGTGTCAGTGTGAGTCTGGTTTCATTGATCAGCATGGAGTTAAGGATTGTGGAAAACAGAGTTTCAGACGTGGAGCATTTTGAACTGAAGCCAATAACCTTTCTATGTTCCAGAAATATAATAATGACTGGTGGATAGGAAGGCTGGTTAAGGAGGGCTGCGAGATTGGCTTTATTCCAAGCCCGCTTAGACTGGAGAATATCCGCATTCAGCAGGAGCAGAAGAGAGGACGTTTCCATGGAGGGTAAGAATGCTGTAACCTTTTAAAATAATTTAAAATCATTTCTGACACTAGACAATATTTTCAAAGGTCACTTGATTCGTTTTTATTGCAGTGCATTTGGAGGGGTGTTTGATTTGGGATTCCAAATGAAAATACATATTTGCCGAGAATAGACATGTTAGATATTGACAGTGAGAAACAACAAAAAAGTGTATATTGACTTTAGGAAAGATCAGTAATACAGTGTGAGTGGCAATGACAGAGATTTCTGAAGAGCTAGAGTTTCACATCCCCATGGCTTTAAGTCAGTGTTGGTGCTCAAAGGCTGCCATATTTTTTTCCCATCTGTTGTGTTCTTCAGGTTGTGTTTTTTTTCTTTCTGTTTTGTCTTCCTCTCCATTTTGGCCAAAACTTTTGACTTTTCAAACTTTGCAATGTGAGCTTTGTCATTTGACCTGCTTTATTCTTCATGTCCCAGCTTCAGCATTCTGTGTCTCTATGCTGCTACAGCTGGAGATTGCAAGTCCCTGGAAAAATATAAGCTTGGTCACAGGTCTAGGAAGTAGAACTGATTTCTCATAATCTCAGTTAGGACACTCAAGTCATTCTTCTATTGGTTGAAAACACAATTATTTTTTCTTTTTTTGTTTGTTTTTTTTTTTTTTTTTTAATTTTTTAGAATTACTACTGATGCATTATTCCCACTAATTGACAACCAAATTTAAATGTTCATACAGATAACAAAACCTTTAGTACTGTAAAGAGATGTGAGCCAACTGAATCTGGGCCTAATAGATAGCAGTAAGAGGAGCATAAATTTAGCCTGTATTGTACTGTCAGGGAATTTGCACACTAATAACTTAATCAAGGTCAGGAATCATTTCAAGTATAAACCATCTAGGGCAATGTTTTTAGAATGATTGACCAGCATTAACTGTGCTTTTTCCAAATAGCTTTTATAAATTTGAAATAGTTTCAGAGGAAGTCAGTGTATCTCAGTGTACAGAAAGAAGATTATCTAATTCAGAGATGGACACCCGTAGTATTTAGCATAGTTGCTTCAGATATGGCATATTAGAAAAATTCTCTGCTTGTGTGAAAGGGCATGACTGCACAGCATCACCAGTTCTTGCAAAGATTTTCTCTAATCTCACCTATGGAGAATATTAGGAATAAAATCAAGTATGAAAGAGAGCAGAAATGTAAAGGATATCTATTAAGATTTTAAGGAGCCTGCACTAACACTCCTGGATTTGCATGGTAAAATGGGAAGTATAATGATAAAATAATTTATTTTGAGCACCTTTGTTAGATACAGTCATATGGTTTCTGTACCTTAAGATTTCTTTAAAAGCTGTGACTGATGCTAAGGCTCTACATGATTAAGAGGAAGTCTAGTTTTGTCTGAGTAAGGCAGTGAAAAGTCATCTATTAAAGAGGGTTTCTAGAGTCCAGTATATGTTCACAAAGAATTTGTCAAGTCCAGTAGAAAACTATCCCTGCTCTGGAAAGCATATGGCAGGAAAGCAAAGGCAAAACACTGATGGGAAGTACTATCTTCTTGCTGGTCTGTATGTGAAGACGTGGATTGTGCCATGAGACTGTCACCTGCGGGAATCAGACTGCTTAAACAGTCCTTTACTTTCTGTCCTGAGCTCTTCTTCCCTCCTCCTGTGTCTTCTTCAGCTGCTTGTGCAGTGAGCTGAATTACAAAGCTTATTCACCTGAACATCTTTTCCTTCCCCAAACTGCTCCAGTCTGCTGTGGGTTTGCTGCGCAAGCAGTTGTGCTGGGTGTGTCACACAGGGAGAGGAAGGCAGGGCTTGGCACAGCACAGGCAGAACTGCCTGGCTGGATGCATGGAGGTACAGGGAATGGACCACTGTTGCTACACAACAAAAAGCTATTTAAACCACCAGTTAAGATCCCAAACTTCTCAAGAGATGTGTCATGTATGCTGGTAGGGAGACCTAGCAAGACAACAGAGTGTTGGTGGGGCTCTCATGCAGAGCTGGGCTATTCTCTGAGTTTAGCAGATGTCTATGACTGGAACTTCTGTGTTTCCCAGCCTATGAGCAGATAACAGAAAGGCTTTGTTCAGTCTGTAGTGGAACCTGCACTCCCCTCCTAGCCCCTATACGGCAACTCATTCAGCCATGGAGGCCTACTTAATTACAGACACTTTGGTTCCCCATGTCCCTGCCTGGTGCTCTTCATCCCTTACTTCAGAGGAAGCTTTTTTTGTAGCATATATGTGGGTGAAGTCTCCTTTACTGTCTGATTTCTTATTGGGCAGTTTCTCATAGTTGCGGCCTAAAGCATCACACATTTGCATCTCTGTGCACTTAATGGGGCTCTTTTTGATACCACAGGAAATCGAGTGGGAATTCTTCTTCAAGTCTTGGAGAAATGGTTTCTGGCACATTTCGAGCCACACCTACTTCCACGGGTAAGACAGATTTATTTAAGGAAACTCTTACTAATATGTCTGTTTTAAAAAACACGTATGAAAAATGCAGGTTCCCCCCTTTGTTGACTTATTAAGACATTTTACAGAAATTGCTTGTGTGCGGAGGTGGAGAAAGACATCTATTTCTAGACATGTGGTAGTTGCTAAGGGACTGCAAAGAGATTTCAGGAGAAGTGGCAGGTGCCCCAGAGTGGAATGAATGTCCAGTTTAAGGAGGGCTGACCAAAAGGGAGATGCACTGAGAGAAATCCAGAGTGCCCTGATAAAGGAATTTTTGTTTGCAAGTGTTTTGGTTGTTATAAACAGTGTGGTTTTTTTAACCAAGTTCTCATTTGGTCTTTTAGCAAAACAGAAACAGAAAGTGGTAAGTAGTACTTTCGCTTCCATTTTATTTTATTTAATACTAAAACATAATTCCCAGTATTGGGTCTTCTTTGACTAATGATCTGAAGGGTTGTTTCTTCTTCTAGACAGAACACATTCCCCCATATGATGTAGTACCATCAATGAGGCCTGTTGTTTTGGTGGGTCCATCGCTGAAAGGCTATGAGGTATGTAGTCTGGGTACTTGAAATTACTGTTTTCTTATCTCTAATCTTCCTTTGTACATATTGTGGTGCAGTGTGACTATTTTGATATGATAGTTTAAATATAATAATTTAGAGTGGGCTTAAATAATTGTCAAAAATGTTGTGTAAGAGCCAAGAGCATAATCAGCACTTTGCACCGTTTGGGTGAGGTACCAGCTGAATGTTTTTCTGCCTTAACAGCAATGTCTGTTGTACCTTGTGATACCTCAGCTAATGGGTAGGTAACATAAGTAGCATAAGAACATGGTGCTCTTTTCGCAGTTCTACTGCCTTAAGAACAGTGCACATCCATTATTTTCAGTACAGTTATTTTGATAAGTCAGAAAAAGAGAATTTGTCTTCACTACAAGAAGTTGTAGGAGTCAAATGAGCTCCTAAACTTCCGTATACGGGTCAAATTTTAGTCAGACTAGCACATGCTTTGAACTTGATTAGCAAAAATTTTGAAGAGGTTTCCTTGTTGTTCTTTTTTCACTTTTTTCACTTTGTATCCATCTTCCCATGAAATTCAGTGGTTGCAGATGAATGGCTGGACTATTGCAGTGTATTCAGTTTTGTTCTCCAGCACTTGAAACTGAATATGGGAACTGAAGGTTATTACTATTATTATCAGGTTTTCTTGACTTTTTAAGATTATTAGTATACTGAAATACATATAAAGATAAACCTTTAACCCTTCTAAATTATTTCAGCAAAGAAGAGGGTATGATAACACACACAGATAAATAGTACACTAATTTTTAAAGGCTGGTGCAGATTCAAATGCGCATTTAGCATGTGCTAAATGAGCATAGGCTTTTAGCAGGGCATTTCAGTGAACTTAACCATCTGTTAAGTGTTTTGCTGAATTAGGAGCTAAACAAACATTAAGATAAAATCAAAGATACACTTCATTTAGCTTAATTAATGTTGTTAGTACTTTACATGATATTAAACATACTGGAATGATTCTTTTTGGAAGATTACAACATGATACCATTATTAGCATAATGCAGCGTTCTTGCATTGAGTTTTGTTGTGAGAATGATTGAAAGTGTAGTTTAGCAAAGCAGGTATTTTGTGGTTTACTCTCTACCTTTTGATTTTATGGTGATGTTTCTTGACAGGAGTGAATTTCAACCATTGACTTCCAAGGTGCTGCACCACAGGTTAATTTGCCTAGGGACTCTCTAGAGTTGGAGGCGAGAGAGGCAGTTAATACGCACCTGTATAAATATGCCATCCCACCTTGATTTGCAAAAATAATAGTAAATGTGAAATTTTGGATATAAAGGTGTATAAATGGTAACATAGGATATTAATTTCAATTACAAACAGTGGTCTGCGTAACAAACTCACTGATCTTACTTTGCAGTCTGCTTGAAAAAATTCCTTTGACTATTGTTTTCCTGACTAAATCTTGAAGGAACCGTTTTGAAAGATATCCTAGGAGAACTAAACAGCCAAAGACCTGGGGGCTTTGATTAAGTACCTGTCTAGAACTAGCAGGTAATAGGTGTCAGCCTGAGTTGTCCTGAAAAGGACAAGGAGCTCATTCAAAAAGTAGATGACACCTGTTTGGGCTCAGCTGTTGGGGCTGAGCACCTCTTGGATGCTTTACCATATACAGGAATGGGAGCATTCATTTTTTCTGCTTATATGCTTCTCTGAGCGTAGTTTTTGTCTTCTGTTGCAACAGTCATCCAATGTGATAAATCTCGTATCTGGAGTTTTAAGTCCATTCTAATAATGTTACTGTAGGGAAAAACAAATGTTCTGTTCAACCTTAATAGTCCCATATGCTTCTGACGTGTTCTGAAGCCGCCTGGGATATGGCAATGCTATGGAAGGTGGTGAGGTGTGCCCTAATGCCTCAATGCAAGTCAAGACAAGAGCAGAAAGAGTGACAGCTCTCACGTCCTCCGTTCCGTATTTTGGAGAATGAGTCAGAAAACTTGCAAGTATTTATTACAAAGCGTGCTGCCAAGAGCATGAAAAATAAATGATTGCTGCCTATAAATGGTGTTGATTGTTGGAAATATCCTTACCTTCTACTTAGCTCTTTTCTTATATTTGACTTCTTTTTCTCCCTGTCATTCCTCCCTGTTCAATCTTCCTCACCTCTGCAAAGGTGACAGACATGATGCAGAAAGCTCTCTTTGACTTCCTGAAGCACAGGTTTGATGGGAGGTGAGACATTCTGTCATTTTCATGCTTTTTCTTCCCCATGCATTAATAATTTTTAGCGATTTTCTTTTTTACTATTATTTTTAACGTAAGAAGATTGATGCATGTTCAAATCTGATTTACTGGCTCAGTATCAATGTTGAAATGCAGCCAGCTGTGGAGTGGAGCACAATGAATGTGTTACTAGAAGTGCATGTATCTTCATATCTGTTGTCTGTAGTAGGATTTCTTAGGTTTAACAGCATAATTCTGCCTCATTATCTTACCAGCCTGAAGTTACAGGAGAAATCTAGATGAAAGGGGACTGGGGGACATAGGAAATGCCAAAATACCTTTAATGATGGCATTACTAGGCTCAGGTTTTTAATGTTGCCCTTGGAGGTGGCCTGTGGCCCTTGTTCAGCCAGAAGCTGGAGGGAATGGCACCACCCAGGGGAGAGCCCTTTTGGCAGAACCTGGCTCCTAGGTTGCTGCTGGCCCTCTTTCCCCTGGAGCTCCCAAGCCACTGAGCTGACTGTGCATTGGGTGAACTGAACTGAGAGGATTGCCTTTTTTCTAATTTTTCAAAGAGCTGTCCAGTTCCTTTCATGCCACGGAACAGGTGAGAAAGCATGAGTGAGTGCACATGGAAGTACAGTTTTATTCACAGTCCTTCAGGGATGTGAAAATTCCATAACCATTGGATGCAAAAGTGTGTGCTGCTGGACCCAGCTCAGTCAGCTGTTGAAGTGTGAATAATAAGTGCCTCTTGATTTTATTTTGAGGTTTGCTGTATTTGGGCTAGGTTCATTCCAGCGCTTGTTGTGAAGTTCCAGGCTCTTTTACAGCAGGATGTCCTCTAAATAAAGCTAATCACACCCTAGCCCTGAAATAAGCATCAGAAACAGCAGATTTTAACAAGGTGCAGAGCAGTGCTTCAGAACAGCACCTAAGAAAAATCAACTCTTAAATATTCTTGGTAGTCAAAAACACGTTAAAAGGCAGTTTGAAGAAGGAAATGCCGAGAACCTAAAATATAGACAAAAAGTGTGTCAGAACTTCAGAAACTGTAAGGAGGGTTCGTCTTGTTCAGCTGGAACACAGATGAGCTGTGAGAAGGATAATTTGGATTTATTTGCTTGGAACATAGGCTTGGTCCATGGCATCTCTTCCTTTCCACTGGCGCTCATCAGTGATCATAGGTGTCTGCTACGTCTTTGGGATGTTCTGCCCTTCCTTCATCCTAGTTTGTTCAGTATATTCTAACTGTGAAAAGGAGCTTATACTGTGTGAAACAGTAAGTCAGCTTCAAAAATACCTAAAACATCGGCACTAGGACAATGAAAAGTGTCTGTTGTTTAGAAAAGGTGGAGTAGGTTTTATGGTCAAGGGCACCTTTGGGGTGCAGTGAGGAGGTGGCAGCGCCGAACTAACCCACAGACAGCTTAGACAAAATGTTTAATGATCAACTTCTATGCAAAGTACCTCATCTCCTTCCCTACTTCTGTTTGCCCAGCTCAAGTGATATTAGCAGGTCCTACAAATGCAGTGATTGCTTTAAAACCTGACAGATGAAACACTGTACATGGCAGCCTGCATTTACATTTGTCACTTTTCTGCACCCTGTAAGTGCCCCCTCTCCTCTCTCCAAAGCATTGTGACTGCTGTGGTTCCACTGCAGGTCACCATGTGAGCCCCGGTGCCCGTTCACAGTAAGTGTAGCTACAAACCCCCACAGCATTATGTTCTCTTCCAGCTGTTGGCATATGCCTATCATTGAAAGTCATTGTTTCCAGTAGGAAACCATGGCAACTGGAAATGGTAAGTCATCTCCAGTTGCCACAACGTGATTGCTATGAGTCTGTCCTTTATCAGGTATATTTTTATACCTTACATGAATCACACAATCATAGAATCCCAGGTTGGAAGGGACCTCAAGGATCATCTGCTCCTACTCTTCTAGGCAGAGCATGACTAGCACCCTGTCCAGCTGGATCTTAAGTGTCCAGTGTTGGTGAGTCTACCACTTCCCTGGGGAGATTATTTCCATGACTGATTGCTTCCCCTTGTGTCCAGGCAGAATCACCCTGCTAGTAATTTGTACATGTTACCCCTTATCTTTTCCATGTGACTCCTTGTGAAAACAAGTCTCCATCTTCTTTGTAGTCACCCTTAAAATACTGGAACATGGTGATAATATCTGACGTGCTCAGTAGAGGCCTGATCCATGAACATCAGCAGTGCCTAAATACAGAGAAGGAAATGTAAAGCACACTCAGACGTACCCATTTGGGCTGCCTGATCTGATGGGAGGCAGGACTACTCCTTGCCTTGCTCTTCTGTCTTTTCTCCCACCATGCCCTTCGTCTGCACAAAGTGGTAAAAGGGAGAGATTCTGGCAGGAGTAAGGTATTTTTTGGCAATCCTATTGCCATTAGTAATACTGGCAACTAGATCAGGTAGAAGTATGAAATTTCATCACTGAAAAAGTAAAATGCCACAAGCAAGCTGATACCGGTGACTTAGCTCTGAGTAACTTCAGAAAAATGCTGCTGCTTCATCCTCCTGCCACCTTTTACGGCTTTGCAGTTTTTCTCTTCCCTACACTTTTCTTTATTTCCATCTCTTTTACAATTTCGTGACAGGTCCATGTTACCAAGAAAGGAATTAACTGCCTAAGCATGACCTTTTCAAAAGACTCCAGTTAAGACCTGAACTACCAGGACTCCTTTCCTACCTCTTAATACACTTGAGTTCTGTCAGTTCTTCTTTTGTAACTGCAACATCCTCTTCTGGTCAGTGAACTAAAGAAAAGACCTGAGGGCTGCGTTGTGCAGGCCTGCTGAAAGGAATCTGCTATAGCCCGGCTGACATGAGGCCTTCAGGGAATGCTTGCTGCAGAGGCTGTAACAGTATCATTTTCTAAATGGATTGTATTTAATCAGTGCTGCATAGAGCAGCCTGACTATACAAAACATAGCAAAGGCACTTCTTTTTCCCTTAACATCTTTCATCAACAGTGATACTTAAAATTACTTCTTACTCAGGAAGAATGAAATGCTTCCTATATCTGGTGCAGTAGATGAGCATTTTCAGTTCTTTCTCTGTTACTTGTCTCTGATTCCAGCAATCAGAGACCTAAGAACTCTCTGAGCCAGAGATGCGATCTGGACCACCGTGTTTTATTGTCACTTTGTCATGGTAACTTCTAGACCTATGATTAATTTCTCTCATTTCTTTTTTAAATTAATTTATACTTCTGGTCTCTATTGCATTTTCTGGCAGTGAATTTATTTATGCATTATATAGAAAATACTTGCACTTCTTTTTAACCCTACATCTGAAAAGATTTATGCAGCACTAAGTGAAATTACATTCTGTGGAATAGCTGCTAGTCATTTCCAGCTTGCTTTCTTTTCATTATTCATGGCTCCTTGGCTCATCACAGTTGTCCTAAATGAATGTTACATGAAGTGATTGTGTGGTTTTGTTTTATAACCCTTTGTCTCTTGTCAGCTTACTGACAGGTCAAGTAAAAAAATACCTTCCTTAAAAAAAGAGCAGGCTCCAGCAGTACAGAGAGCTGTGGCTCAACTTACTTTTCTCCTGTTAGAGCAGGAGCCAAGCATTTAGCTCATCGGCAGAGCTCCCTGTCTGGAAAAGGAGGGTGCCTGATGGAGGACCAATGTCCCAAACCAAGGAGCTCCGTTCAGTGACTCACAGGCATTCAGCTGTGAGTGACATGCTCTGCTCAGATGTCCAGACGTGGCTCTTCCTTACATCCCAGCAATATCAAGATTAATTAATGGTTTATCTCTCTGGGAAGAGAAGGGCTGTTACTGTTATGACTCTTGTTTTGTGTGCCTGAAGACTCACTTAACTTGTAGTGTTTATGGTACTGTATAAAATCATGTGGGAGATGACTTAGTTGGGGAGGAGAAGTTAACTAATGCGTTAGCGTTAAGTAGAATAGCAGAAACTATATGCCAGAGTCTACAGTAGTGTAGGAAACCATTTATCTTTAATTGTTCTTTAGTGATGACATAACTCAGCTACTAAACATGTCTAGGTGGTATTTTATTGTATTTGCACTTTGGAATGGAAAGTAGCTGTAAGTCATGCACAGTGCACTGGAAATTGACTACTGTGGTTTTGTTCTGTCCTCTGTTCTTACTCGTAGGATATCAATAACTAGAGTGACAGCTGACATTTCTCTTGCTAAGAGGTCTGTTCTAAATAATCCAAGCAAGAGGGCAATAATTGAACGGTCAAATACAAGATCCAGTTTAGGTAAGACGCTGACACATAGGTAATTATGAACATGGTTGCATATTGGGGGAAAGTGGCAGGATTTCAGCATTCAGGGTGTCATCAGTTCTGCAATTTGAAATGTATCTACAGCATTCTAGTGTACAGTTGTGAATTTCACATACCCAAATGGGAGGCATTTTTCCTAACTGAGGAGGGGGAACAGAGCACAGGGTACTGTATTAGCCTCATGTTAAGCAATTACCTGGGCTAGAGCAAGCAGGTGCTGTTTGGAAAAGATGAGTTAAGAGGCCTGTATTATGGTTTTCTCTTTCCTTCCAAGGTGAGCTGTCCTCACAGCTCCCTTTTCTCAGCCCTGTGCTTCAGTTCCATGTCACAAGATGTCAAATAACTTTCACCTTGTCCGGACAAGGAGACATGTTGCTCCTGACCCTGGGACTTGGTTTGTATTTAATGTTGAACAGCTCAGCTTATTTTTGCTGTCTGGCCATGAGACTCTGTGTCTTCCCACCCTCTCCTCACAGTGTCATGACTGCTGGGTTACACTGGCCTGGTGAATTTTTATTTCTTTCACAAGGGTGGAAATCTCTGTGTAGCATCATATGTGTGCCAGTGTCGTGGCTTAAACCACGACAGCCAGTAACCTGGTCTCTGGACACCATCCTAGGGGAGGAGTTGGTTTTCAGCCTTCTCAGGAAGAAAAGGCTTTTAAACCCAGTTCTCTGACATCCTGAATGACTGTTTGAACTAGAGGTATAGGTCATAGGACACTTCACTTCTAGCTGGCCTTCTAGTACAGAAATAGCACCCCAAAATTAAGTGCTGCAAATAGGAGTACTGAATCTTTTTGTGCCTGTGAACACATGTTGCTCTATTGAGCAGCTCTCAGGCAGATTAAATGCATGTGAGTTGCTGGCACACAGATCTTCTGAGCTTTGGTGGTGTAACTTACAGGCTTCAATTTGTGCCAAGTTTATCTATTTAAAATTTGTCCTGTGCATGTGAATGATTAAGAAGGGTCAGAATAGTGAATAACAGAAATATAATTTACATGAAAATAAACTTATCTTTTTCTACAGACAAAAGTGCTTTGGTATGAACATTGCCATTACTGTCTTTTTAAATAATGCTCTGCTGAATATTTAACTTAAGTGTTCTGTTGTCATTATAGAATTAGGAGTCACAGTTCTGCTTTTCATACAGACTCTTGTTTAATTTAAATCAGAATTGCAATCTAAGAACAAAAAAAAAGTTTTAAGAAATATCCATTTGTTAAAACATTGCTTTCTCTCTAAAGTAAAAAAAAGCTATTTAGCAGATCTGAAAAATACATTTACGTCTATTTTGTGTTAATAGAAATACACATTTAATTGTATGCAATGTTTAAATACACTGATATTATAAAGGAACATAGTGCAGATGTTTTCAGGCAACAGAATTGTCTCAAAGGTAATATTTATTTTAAAAATCGCCTTGAGTAATAGGTTGGTTTTTGGCAATTACAGTAATTCACATATGGAATTCACATAATGAATGCATAAAGTCTGTGAAAATAAATGGGTGATGATATTTTTGTCTTAAGCAGTGCCGGGGTCGATGGCTTTCACCTGTTTTGTTTTCCTTTGCCAGCTGAAGTACAGAGTGAAATTGAAAGAATCTTTGAGCTGGCAAGGTCCTTACAACTTGTTGTCCTAGATGCAGACACTATCAATCACCCTGCACAACTTATCAAGACATCTTTAGCACCAATTATTGTCCATGTTAAGGTGTCTTCTCCAAAGGTAATGTATCTCACCCTTAAAAAATGTGCATTTGAGAGGGTCCTGGAGGGCAGTGTGTGAGTGAGCAGTGTGATATCTGCACCTGAAGAAATCAAGAATGAGAGGAAAAGGAAAAAAAAAAAGATGATGTTTTTTTTTATATCGAGGGCTTGACAAGTGAGCATCTGATGCAATTTCTTGTTTCTGCCCTAAGCATTAATGAAGTCTTAGGCTGAGCCTGAGACAAGGAACCCACCAGTTAAGTAGACAGAATATATTCCTGATGAGCAGATTCTTCCTGTAACTCTCAGTTCCCCTTGGCAGTCCCTTTGCAGCCCACTTACCCCGACACAGCTATAGTTCTGGGTTGTCTCTCCACAAGCCCTAACCTTAAGCTGAGCTTCTGAGAAGGCACTCGGCCCTTTGCCCACTCCCCAGGTGATTAATGATGGTTGTCTGTTGATCACAAACAAAGCCTGTCTGCTTTTTTCCGTGGCTTCCACCTAGGGCGTGTTGATACGCAATCCACAGCTGCATCTGGAACAGTGGCTGGCCACTGGGCCAGCTCTTGCCATACGGTGGGAATATTACTGTTGCTCAAGAGCACAGCACAGATTGCACCATGATAATAGCTGCTAGTCCAGAAGGGGGCCTAGAGTCATGACAGGGACTTTGGATCCCATGGAATAGCACAGCAATAGTGGGATGTGCCCAACACCTGCTAGAGTGACCGCTGTGGCACTCTGGAGAGCTGTGTGCCAGTTCTTGGTGCAGATAACCAGCAAGAGATGGGGAAGTTCTGCTGTGCCTGCTTCTGGGTAAAAAAAGGAAGAACTGGACAGAGTTGTGAGATCTAGGACAAATTTGGCTGCAGAAGCCATGAGATGGTGGAACTTAAGATCCTGAGAGAAGTGAGCAGTACAGTTAACAGAATTGCAGAATTGCAGACCTGGGCCCTAGAAGTGGCTTGTTCGGGGATCTGTTCAGCAGGAGCACCAAGAACCTGCTGAGTTCAACGTGCTGGTACAAAGTCCAGCTGGTTGCCAGTGATGTCACTCAGGGATCTGTTCTGGGGCCAGTGCGGTTCAACATTTTTGTTAATGACCTTGTTAATGACCAAGGTTGTGCACAGTACCTATTCTGAGGCAGGTTAATGTGCCAGAGAGCAGGGCTGTCATTTACAGCGGCCTTGGCAGGCTGGAGAAATGATCTGTCAGGCACCTCTTGAAGTTCAGCACCCGCAAATACCAATTCCAGCCTGGGCTGGAGTAGCTCCCTGCTTTGGGCCAGGCTGGGGTTCGCTGGCTGGGGGCAGCTCTGCAGCCAGGGACCCTGGGAGGGCTTGGTGGGTAGCAGTTTGGACAGAAGTGAGCCGTGTGCTCTTGCAGCAGAGAATCAGCCATATGTTGAGCTGTACAAGCATAGATGGGTCAGTCCTGGCTTAGAGAGGTGGTGGGGTCTCCTTGGAAGTGTTCAGAACTCAGCGGGATGAAGACCTGAGGAATCTGATCCTCTGAGTGAGGGGTTGGCACAGAGACCTGCAGGTCCTTCCAACTTAAAAACCTGGTTTGTGATCCTGTAATTTTCTTCGAAACCTTACAGAGAAATGATTTAGGATTCTTAAGTTTTTCACCCCTCAGATTCTGGTAATGAACACAGTGGAAGGAAAAAAAGAAGAGTAATATAAACTGTGTGTGTAAATTACCTCTGTACCCAAAACACAGAATAGATTAAGTAACAGTATTATTGCTACACAATGTAATGTGCTGCAGCAACTGTTGTGCTGCAACAATCTAGTATAATTCTGGATGTGTATAATTTTCATGGTCCTCTAGAAGAATACATTTGTCCAAAATAACCTACTCAAGTAGAAGAAAGCAAAATTACCATTTACACTGCACTTGAAATATTTGAGGAGTGAAATGTACACAGCTTTCCACAAGGTTATCAGAAAGGTTTGTGCTTCTATTCAAGAACAATATTTTACAGATTTTGTTGATCAGGAAAGAGAGCTTCTAAGCTTGGAAACCCTCCAATGGGATGGCAGGCTGAGCTTTATGGAGATACGTGATTCTTAAACTCTCTTTTTCCTCTTTTCCTCTGTCAGGTTTTGCAGCGGCTGATTAAATCTAGAGGAAAGTCACAAAGTAAACACTTGAATGTTCAGTTGGTGGCAGCCGATAAACTTGCACAATGCCCACCAGTAAGTACAGAAGAAAGGCTAAAGAACTTGTGATACGTGGAGTTTTAAAGGTTTCTGCTGTGTTGGTCCTTGATTATAGCCAAGCTTGTATGTTATCACTTCACTTCATGGTGATTCAGTCAGCCCTGCAGTTGCACCCCTCGATCAGGTTTTATTGCTAAGAAACAAGTTGTGCAATACTTTCATCCTTATTATCTCCTGTGCTGGCTTTATGATGATCTTTGGTAAGGTCACAGGTCAAAAATGATGTGTAGTAAAATTGATCTGCTAGCACATGAACAAATGACATCATTTGTGGAGCAGTGCTATCTTAAGGTCTCAAAGGGGCAAAGTCTCAGACTCCTGGTTTGGGAGGATGCTGCAGAGGACTTTCTTCACCTGTGTAGTGAGTCCAGACATACCATACAGGTACCTGTCAGAGCCACTGCTCACCAACCATTTTATCAAAGATCCTTATTACTCGCACTGAATGACCTGCTGCTTAAGGACCAGAGGTCCTGCTAGATAGCTGGTTAGGCAGGCAGTGCTGTGGGGAAAACCTGTACAGGTGTTTGGACAGGGCAGCTCGAACTTACTTTCATTTTTGAAAACCACACCTGGTTTCTGTGACAGAGAAAGCCACTGAGCGGAAGCAAACTTGGATGTGCACTTGTTCCTACAGTGTTGACAGCTGTGTGTAACTTCAGTCTGGTAGCACAGAGATGGCTGTTCATATCAGGGAATGATATGTCGTGGTGATTGCCCAACTTCCTCATGCTAAAGAACTGAGCAGATTAATTCAGAGAAATTCAGAATAGACACCGGAAAGGTTTCCACAGTCATTCTCTCTGACTTAAAGTAGGCAGCGTGCTGACAAAAGAAATGCCTTGGAACAGTCTAGGAACAAATCTGAGAGTTGACATAAGCGGAATGAATGCCAGACCCTAATGCCCAGATAATACTTCTAGAAGAGTTTTTGTTGTGTTATGTAGATGTTAAAGCAATTGCCTCCATTTCAGATGTCTTTTATTATTAATTCAAATGCAAGTAACTGGGTTCATGAAGCTTCTGTTCTGGAGTAGTGATCCACAAGGATTTCTTTCCATGAAATTTAACTTGGTTTTGTATACTTTTTAAGATGCCAAACTTCACAGCCTCTTTCCCTCTTGTCCCCAGTGGCCATAAGAAGATAAATCAGGTATTTCTGAGCACTCCTAAATTATAGCAATAGGTGTTCCCATTGTTTGGAATTGAGGCTAGGCCACAGCTCCTTCAGGTCAGTGCTCTCATGTCCCTCAGGTGTTCCAGAGCTGCTGTTGCTGGGACTGGTGGTACTCCATCCAGCAGAAATGGAAACTGGGAGAGAGCTCCCTCTTTCTCTCTTGTCTTGCCCACTGGTTGGCTTTTTAGGTTAGCTCTTGACATCAGACTAGCTTGCTTAATTGCTAGCTAGGTATGGGGACTGCTGGTTTCTGCTGCAGCTGCATGCCTGGCTTTGCCTGTCTGGAACAGCCTCTCTGCCCAATAATTCTGCCTTGGATTAGCAAGAGAGTGGGGTAATCCCGCATGTGCTGATTTGCCTTCTGAAAAATGTCATTTCAAGCTGACTGGCACTGCTGGCAAATTCAGGTTATGTTCTCTCAGTAGTTTGACAGATACAAAATGAAGAATAATTAATGTGGATCTGTGACAACTCTGAATTTTTGCACGGTTTTGTAGTGTTTTGGTGGATGTTCAGGCTAGATTCACACTGACATCTTAGAAAGCAGAGAAAAGTGAGGACAGAAATGTCAGTCAAGCATGACTGACATTTCTGTCTTCCTTAAAAGTGCAATGGTTTAAGGACGTGTCTAGAGTGAGAAGTGTGATTCATATTCCTCCTATGCCTGATACAGAGCAAGAATTTAAATAATCCAGAAAAGTGCTGTTGGTGGTGTGGGTATGGGGGGGAAAGGCATACTTTGCTTTCTCGAGCTCCTGCAGTGCCTGCTCTGTCCCACACAGCTTGCAGTTTCCCTGTCAGTGCAGGCTTTGTTGCCACCCTTCTGTGTCCCCCTTGCTCCATCAGCAGCACTTGCAGATGTCCAGCTGTCCAAAGTGGTGGATGGCGACTGCGTATACATCCAGGTGGTCATGTTACTGCTTTGACCTGTAAGCTTCTGGTTACAGTGACTGTAGATGCTTTGCTCGCTGTTTCGTCCTTGTTTTCCACTTTGAGCAGCATGAAAGATGTTTGAGCCATCTCAAGTTCTTCTGGAGAGCTCAGCTGTATTGTTTCTCATGTGTAATCTTCTACTGAATTGTTCTCTCTTAAAATGATGACTAAGAATTCCTGGGAACCATTCAGGTTCCCTTAACTGAAACAAAACTCTACAGAATAATTTCTGGAAAAGCATATACCTTCCTAACTCCTAATGGGTGTAAGCCAAGTTAAATGGAGTTACACCTGTCTGAATATAGCTTGTGGTATTTACACTAAGCTTTCACTGAGCTTACACACAGAACCACGCACTGCACATTCTTCACATTTGAAAGGTGTATGTATTTTTACACCTGCACAGAGAAATCTGTGCAGGTTTCACAGTTGTCTTTGCTCTTTATACAGTGATCTCCCCTAATTCCACTTAGGTTTGCTCACATCAGTTGAAATGAGGCAAATAGCTGTATTGATAGAAATAAACCACATGCATTAGCAGGATGCATGTCATAGCTTGTTCATTGCATTACAGCATGTCCTGGGTTCAGCAGTAGCAGTCATTTTTCTCCTTCTTAGTAGCTGCTGCAGTGCTGTGGTTTTGATTTTCGGCCTGGGAACAGCGCTGATAACACCGATGTTTTCAGCTGCTGCTCAGTAATGTTTACTCTGACCAAGGACTT
>JAOEHY010028277.1:0-42471 GCA_025447955.1 Psilopsiagon aurifrons
ACAGGGTGCCCAGAGAAGCTGTGGCTGCCCCATCCCTGGCAGTGCTCAAGGCCGGGTTGGACACAGGGGGCTTGGAGCAACTGCTCCAGTGGAAGGTGCCCCTGCCTGTGGCAGGGGTTGGAGCCGGAGGAGCTTGAAGGTCCCTTCAACCCAAACCAGGCTCGGATTCTACGATTCTTGGTAGATGCTGCCATAAGACTGATGTTCAGGGGACAGGGTCACTACTGCTAGTTTTACCTTACACTCTATTTGAAAAGCATGGCATTCAACAGATATGGGCTTAATTTCTTTAAATTTTCTGGATAAAAATCATAAACTATGCAGGTAAATCTACACAATCCTGTGTCTTTTTATAGCAACTGGAATTAATTCTGGATACTTAACTCTTACTCCATTTTCCCCACCAGTTAAAATAAGAACAAGTCAATGCAGTGCTGAATTCTTAGCTGAATACAAAGTCTATTTAACAATTGTCCAGACTAAATGATTCATTACAGCAAAGGTCTTCAGGACCTTGAATTGTTTACATTCTTTTGTGCAGTATATAACCCTTAGGATTTACTTAAATTGCTTCCTACAAATGAACTACCAGGAACTCATCATCTAGCCATGAAAACAGCTCAGTTGAACTGTGGGTAGATATTTAATTGCCTTCACAATGTTTGTACAGTATTTGTCTATACAGCTTTAGATAATATTGCCTTTATTCATCTGAGTAAACTATCAATTCCCTTACAACAATAGGCAAAAATCTGCAATCGTCTCTTAACTTTCCCCAGGGTACAAATTAAAACTTTCAGGTGGCAGATCTTTACTTTATTTGGCTATAAACTCTCTTTATGGCAATGCAAGTTGTCACAGATGATGGCTACTGGAATACTTAAGTGTTTATCTCCAGCCATTACGCAGGGAACTGGAGCTGCGCACAAATTCCCTCTACAAGCTCTGAAAACTGAGCTCTCAGACATCCAGAAATGCACAATTCATTGGCTGTGATTATTCTTCATAGCAAAGAACGTTCACCTTTAACCAGACTCTACCAGTGTAACACTGCTGTTACCAAGCAGTAAAAGCAATTTCAGTGTGACTATGGCTATTTCACACACTATACAAATACGGCCCAAATTTTGTAGTTCTGTTTGAAATAGCTCAGGACGACAAATGTAAAATAATAATTTACCTGTTGCAGGGTGAGGAAAGGGAAGAGCACATGTGGAATTTGGGGTTTAATCTCTAAACCTGGGCTGGAAGATCTGAATTGGGATACTGGAATCCTGATTCTTCAGCTGAAACAGAGAATCTGGGCTCCCAAGGTTAGGCTGAGGTTAAGAAGAAGTCCTAGTCCTGCTTTGTGTTACTGTTTAAGTGGTACTGTGACACAGCGCTATGTATTCACAAATAAAAGAGTCTAAATTAGCAGCTTCCATGTAAAGATATCATTTTATGTCTAGAATGTGATGAAATGATGCCCAAATACTTCAGAAGTATGAAAAAGTTTCTATTTGGGATAGTGGAATGATTTTACTGGTTTTTGTGTTATTAGTTTACAAATGTAAATGATGTATAGGAGCCTGGGACCATACAACATAACAACAGAAACCAGGAGTCTCAGATTGCAGAACTGCTGCTCTAAATACAGGGTACACTTGCTGTACTGAAGGAATGACTTACATGAAAAAAATAATGGCTAGAATATCATATCTGCTCCAACTCCAGAATCTAGTGTAGGATGATGCTAATATCAGCTAATAATATCAGGATCAAAGATGAGTGGAATAAAACTTCCAATTTTAGCTGCTCTTTATCTGCAGGTGTGAATGCATAATGAATTCTCGCCACTGGCTCCCTATTATAAATCCAATGATTTTGTACTCTACAACAGCAGTTTCTACAATTTTCTTTTGGCACAACCTGCTTGGAATACATGACAAAACAGCAGGGTGCCAAAACGGTTTTCTAAATGATCTACTTTGCAAGACAGCTTCCAAGTGCGACCCTGATGAATCTTATTACTCTCAGAACGGAACAAACACGAAAGAAAGAGCCCCCATATCATTTACTAAAGTATTTCTTTGGGTTTTTTACATGCTACTTTACATCCATGCCAAAGTATTCATTCCAACACAGAAAGCATTTTAAACCCAGGTTAAATAAAAAACCTTAGTGGGTAGGATAGAATTGCACTATGCCTATTTTTGAATCCTGCTGTCTCAGGCAAGTGTAATGAATCATTTGATGTCATCTCAATTACCATGTTGCTCTAATCAAGGGAATTGCTCTTCCCAACCACTCCTTGTATGGAACTCTCTAAATTAGATGGCAGAGTTTTTCCCATGGACAAAGCCATCCTCTGGTAGACAACAAGGGTCAGGATTTAGCAAGATTAAGCTACAGAACAAGGCTGTGTGACTACACTTTAACTGAACACCAGACCATTTTAATGGTACAGAGGGGTATTTCATTGCAATTTATAGTGATAGTTGAGTGTTTAATCGGGAAGCATTTATGGGCAAAAGCTACACAGAAATGGAAGGAAATCATCATACATCTTCACAACTACAGCTCTGAATTAAGGTATATTCCAGCTGCAAAACAAACTTTCAAAGGCTTTTATTTTTTTTTCATCTTGGCATGACTTGCCTTGCTGGAAACACTGAGACATGGCCAATAAGGATTACTAGAATGCATTAAGAAAGGTTGCTGAGGTACAGGTATGCAAGGAAAAGTGAGCATAAAGAGAGTTAACTGTGGTCTGTACCCCCCTTTCTCAGTCAAGGAACCCTTCCATATGCTGTGTTCTATTTATTATTTCTGCATTGCATCACTAGGGAAATATTCACACTGAGCCACAGGGATTAAAGACTGAAGCTCTAGAGCAGTCAGAACACATCCATCATATCCAGCTGCTTTCAATTCCAACACCTCACACCTGCTTTTATTTATTATTCCTGGGCTAGACAAGACCAGGCTCATTTTTCAATCTTTAAAAGCTTTCTGCAGAAAGACACAAATCAATCTATTCCCTTCCCTTTTGCCTCTGCAAGAGCCCACCAAGACAACATTAAACCCAACTGCTCACACGGTGAGAACCTTACCTAGTGGAAGCCAGCTAAAGGACTGGGGCTGGACAGCTCCCTCATCCCTGCATGGGGACACCATGGCCAAATGGAACGACAGCAGTTGGATGTTAGCAGACTCTCAGCCCCATTTACTCCCACAGATTTTTTTGCCTTGTTTGCAAATTACATTGGAAAAGGACTCAAGAGGTTTGGGTGGCAGTGAATTAAACTAATTCATGTAGCACTTTATGCAGTAGGATCTCCACTTCTGTTATCCTCCTGTCCTATAAATGAGGATATGACTTTGATCTACAGCCAATGAGTCATTTCAAATATTGTTGACCTAACACGGATGGTGATCACTCAACTCCTCTTGCTAATTTTAGGAAGTCATTTCATAGGTGTATACACCTCATTTTTGAACCTGCCAAGCAGGCAGAAAATCTTCCTGAACCAAAGCCCTTAAGTTCATAAAACATTTGAAATTCCTGCATGAAACACAAAGTATTATTATTTGTAATAAAACACAATAGGAGATGTTGAATACACTTTCTTTAACAGGCAACTCTGCCCTACTACTCTTCAAAAAATAAAGGCCAGTCCATAACAGGAACAACCAAAGACTTCAGAACCAAACCAATTCATTGAATTTTGGCTAGCTTGTAATAAAACATACCTATAGTTGCCATAATAGGGACATGCTGTACATGCTATCCAGCTTTTGGAGGAGCAATGTACACTTCCTAGACAGACATCAAGGCAATTGCCCATGATACAATGTTAAAAAAATAGATTCTACGGTTTGCAGTAGCATCAAGTCTCTATTCAAGTGTAAAAAAATTAATTGACTCCATCTGTATTGGCCTAATGACTGATTAAATGACTAATCACGGAAGTCTTAATTAAAATCATTTTTCTGTACAGAAGAGGATGGAGGGAGGAAGGCAATCATTAATGTGTTATAATGTATGTCAGATTCCATTTGTGCCATTTACTAACAGCCATCAAATGAGTAATTATGCACAAGGTCATTCTGTAAACTTTCTGCATCCATCAGGCTGATTGGATTACGCTTGGTGCTTGGCTAGGTTCTGCCTGTGGCTGCTTTTTCCCCAATCACAAACCAGGTAATTAATATTGCTCAGAATAAATAATAAAGGAAGCTGACATTTCCTCTTCCATCTTCACCCCAGCCAATCCAGTCAAAGACTGATACACAGCATTCCCACGTTGCTGGGTGAAGTCCCACACCTCCTCTGTCAAACCAAGCTCATGGCTAGTCAATATTCTCCATGGATTGACAGGATCTCACAGTGCAATTCTGTGACATGCAAGGAATTTTTCCTGCATGAATCAAGTCAAGAGGCAATTAAAAGAATCCTTTCCAAGTAAAGCAAGATGTCAGTATAAAATGTATTTTAAGTTTTATTTGCCACCTGATGCATAGTGACCTCTGCAATGGAAAAACAAGCTGCCTCTACCTAACAGCTGAGACTATTTAAAACAATGTATTAAAATGAGTAATGGAATAAAAAAGACCTTCTTGAGATTAGATAAACCAAGTTTCCACTTGTATGCAACTCATACGCAGCACCTACACTTTGGATGAAATGTTGTCTATAAAATGCTCAAGTCCAAAGTATGAATTGTAACACAGAGAATGTTGTTTGATCGTGGCTGTCCTGAAATATCCAGAAAATCTTTTTGGCAGCCACAGTCACCTCTGCAGCCACATCATGAGCTGCAACAACTCCACACATCCCAGATGACAATCATCTATAAACTGATGTTTTTATACAACTAGAAGTAAGTATGCCTTAAGAGGGAACAAAAGAAGTTGATGTAGCCCTGTCACTATTATCAGCTTCTGTCCAACTCTGTAAACATTCAAAATCTTGAATTCAGCCGTGCAGTACTGATGAGAGTTACTTACAGGTAACCAAGGGAGTTCCAGCTCTTCTAAAACAACTAAGTTTTTTCAATTACCATTGCCTTTTTCCTACACAGAAGCATTCTGACCAGCAATCCTGATTAAAGAGACCTCTGAAGTGACACTGAAAATGGACATCCTCCTGTGAAGGTACAGTGTGTTGCTTTAAAGCATACCCAAATGATTAAAAACAGTGTTCAAAATATGGATGGAGAAGCTAAAGGGACACAAAAAGAGTAAAAGAATCTTAAGTCATGACTATGTAATGTCACACTTCTGGCATGATTAAGTACTCTCCTGTCTGAACCACCCAAAGTCAAGCAAGTCACAGAAAAATAGATGTAAACCTACATCAGGCAGCTTCATCCACATTTCAAGTGAATTCCAATTTCAATTAGTTTGAGTTAATTATAACACAAACGTGACCCTCCTTACCACATAACTGAAGAAAACAAAAATATGTGACAACGAATCTCTGCTTGCAGTAACTGTCAGTGTCACATAAGAAAGAAGCTCATTTTACTAATAAAGGAAATGGGATTGACTGATGGATTTAAAATTAAATGCAGCTATTCTATAAATGTAACTGAGTTTTAAGGTGGCTCTCAGCATTGAGACTCAAATGTGCCACTCTCTGGGCTTCTAGAGAATCAATGAATCTTAGTTTCATCTTCGCTCGAAGACACATACGTTTAAAACAACCACAAAATCCATCACCACCAAACCAAAACACTTAAAAACAAACAACGTACATATGGCACAGTAAATCTTTCAAAACCTGAAGGTATTTTTATGGAATAATTCAACGACCCACACTTTTCTGCTAATGCAAATGAAAACTTGCACAAGTACCTAAATTACAGGGTGGTGTGCCACTCTTCATCTGCACAGAAATGTAGGAGTTCCTGTTTCAATCATTTCTATTGTTTGAAATACACCAGAAGATAATGGAGTGGCTGCCACTGTAGGCAGCGACTGACTTCTAGGCACAGGTAATTAATGACTCTGTGTGTGACTTACTGTAGGTTTGAAGGAATTACTAGACTGAGGTGAAGATCAATGTGCTAGTCAGCTTCAAGTACAAGAAGTGACCCATCTGAAACCTCAGCACTTTTTTCCACATACATTGATAATGCTCTTTGTATAAATTACTGAAGACAAAGTCAAGCATTTTAAGTGCCTCTCAACTACCTGAAAAGGTTAGACCCTGTTCTCAGCACACAAGTACATACCCTTCACATCATAAGATAGAAGTCCAACTGAGTTTGGCTGAAGACAAGACTTCACCCTTTCTTATTTCTTCATTTACTAAAATATGTGGCCCCAAAGACAGGCCACAGAAGAGATGGCATCCCATGTGAAGGCAGCTCCAGCTATTCTAGAGCCAGAAATCTGGGAATCTGCCACTCTCTGGCCACTGAATAGGATGAAGCAAGAGAGGTTCAGACTAAGGGGCTGGAATGCAGACAAGGGAAGCCATTTAAAGAAAAACGACAAAACAAAAACTGCTTCAGTCTACACTAAATTCCCTGGTCACACTGCAAAAACGAGGGAGAGCGTCACTGCATGTGGCAAATGAAGTATTTCTGAAAGTGCTTTAAGTAGCTGGATACCTCCGATTACTACTGTTAGTGCACACTGTCCTGTCTATTTTGACATAAACAGGACTTCTCAACTGGTTGAAGATGAAAAAACAGTCTGTTTCAGAGAAGCTACTGCAAATCAGTGGGACCAACGTGACTAGACACTGGAATTGCTGTGCCAGCTCATGTCAGCAAGTTCCATTATAGTTATTTTATGCTTTGCTGTTAGCTGAACTAGTGAAAAAGGTGGAGAATTAGTCATCATGGCAGATTTGCTCAAGTCAGTATTTTAAACAGCTTGTAACCTATTGTACAGTAAAAATGCAAATACTGGAGAAGTTACCAATAATCAGGTATAGGAAAAGGCATTTCTATCACAAGCCAAATAAAGTGAAAGTCAAACAATATCTTTCTCTTAACTGCTGCAACCGCCATCAGTCTGAGAGGATCTCTCCATACTCATTTTGTCAGTTAAGAAATGCAGATTACATATCCCCTATTCTTCTGTTTGTTTTATACAGTGAGTGCAGTTTCTGCCTGAACGTCCAACTGTATTTCCATCCTCTTTGTGTCACAGAAACCTCATTTACCAGTCATTCTTCTCCATATGAAAAGATCTATAATGAGGAGTCTTTCTGTCATTGCCCTGCTCCTCTGAGTCAGGGATTTTCATTTCCCCCTAATACTTGCTGCTGTAGCTGCAGTTTCATTTACTGTCAACTCATACCACAGCCTTAATGCAAGCACATCTGTGGCTGGATCATGGAAAAGATTCAGTATTGCTTTCAGAGCTGCATATCGATTACATGGTTACAAGAAACCAGTTTTTATTTATTTACTATGTTCTCATACAGTACTTCTAAAAAGGAAGGTTTTTCACTATACTTGAAATGACAGTTAATTCTTCCAGTTCATCACCTAGCACAGACATCCATATGAGAATACAGAATCAAGGAAAGGGGGATAAGAGGTCTACTTGCACATGCACTCTCTCACAAAACAAGAGAAAAGCCTAAAGTAATCCAAAAGCTAAAAACGTTGCTTAGATGTGAATTAAAAATATATATTGAAACCAATTACATTGTTTTAAGGAAATAAAAGCTGTTTAAAAAAACCCAAACTTCTACTGTTCTTGTTAACATTTGAAGCCATTTACACATGCTCAGCCAAGTATAGCTTTGGTATGACTCTGAGAATCAGCTGTGTCAGGATAGATCACCTCAGTCTAAGGAAGCAGTAGTTGTCATTTTCTCATTGTTGAAAGCCAGAGTTTCTCTTTACACATTGTCCTGAATAAACCCCCCGCTATAGTCAGTGTACAAAGTCAGTACTACTGGGGGTGGAAACAGGAAGCCATCTGAAAGATGTCACAAAGGTTCTTATGAAGCATATCAAACTTTTCACTGGCCAGTAAGCAGAGGAGCTTTTCTTCTAGATGTAATTCGGTCTGTATCAGATAGAATGCAATTACAGAGGTTCACTTAAACACACCAGTTTGGAACTAGCAAGGCGAGATGTAACTACTCAGTGTAATCACAGCAGAGTGCAAAACTTAGCTAAAATGAGGAAAAAGAAAAAAAAAAAAGGCAGTAGATCCGATGAAAATTTTAAAGGTGCAGTGGAACCCCCCCCAACCTCCTTTGTTTGAAACGGGGGGTGAAAGCTCTAATAAAACAAGAAAAGCACTTTAAAAAACTCCAAACACCCAAAAAACCCAGCACCAAACCCAAGGACTGAGAAACATTGTTCTTGGAAGCACAAACCCAGGTTATAAGGAAGGAAAAGATGTATTGGCATAAAATGTGAAAGGCAGTATTTATGTTACAGTGGCCAGCTAAGGAAGAGACAGGGCCATTTGTCCAAGAGCATAACACCAATTAGAAGTGGTGCATTGCAAAGAGATCGGAACTGCTTTCGGCAGACAGCATTCTCCAGCTGAGCAGCAGGAATACTGATTCACACATACCTGCTGTCTTCCATTTTCTCCTGTGAGACTGTCATCTTCTCAGCTTTCTCAGCAGATATTCTGCCACTTGGCTTTTTGCCTCCTTTCCACAGGGGAGAAAAAATAAAAATGAAGTATTTCTGCAGTGCTTAAGTGCCAAACCCGGTGTCATTTACGATGTGCTCGTGTTTTCCTTTGCATTATAAGTTAAGAACAAATGCAAAAATCATCAGCACTTGAACTTGGGTTTTGATTTACATATATTAAGGTACTCTCACGATTTCCCAGTATTTACTTGTGTGAATAAACTGGATCCTGGCCACTAAACTATTCACTTCCCCACAGAGCCAAAAAATGAAACAGATAAAAGCCAGAATATACAACTCCTCAGTCAAAAGAATTTGAAACAAGAAGTTGTATCAGATTCTCTGACCTGAAACTCTGACCTGCTCTTTCTTTGTTGAACTAAAATCTTACTGGGCGTGAAGTAAATAGTTACCTAGTTTTGTCACAACAAACATAATGAACAATTAGCAATACTGCAATTCCTCATGATCAATTTATGCCAAGGAACTCACATTTCACTATTAAGTAACTTCTCTTCCCTGCAAAACCTGCAAGGAGGCTGTTTCGATCATGTTCTTGGTGAGTGGAAACTAGAAGCAGCATTTCATAATACAAACCAGAAGACAGGAGAATTTTTTGGTTGGGAATTTCGCATCCTGCTTGGAATACTTTGTGTTGGAAAGCTGCTGATGAACAATTCAGGAAAAAACTTAATAATAGTAGTATTTGTCTCAAATTCTGTGGGGTGATGTGTGAAAAAGATAATATTCTCTCACATTTTATACTATCTAGAACACCTTCAAGAAGAAACTTCAAGTTGTGAATGCTGCAGACATCTCCACAGTACTGTAACTTTACCATTACATGGTAAGATAAAAAGTTAAGTCTTTGCCTCTGCAAGGACATTAAATAACATCTTTCCCTCCATTAGCTTTCGCTGTAGTAGCAGCATTTATTCTCTGGGCAATGAGACCACACTGCTTACAGAACGGCTCCAGGTTCTCCAGGCACTAAGCGTTTCAGGAAGGCTCCTCTGTGACTAAACCTGATGGGTTTTTATTAACTGATAGCTCTTGTTCCACACACCTTCGACAATGTTTAACACCAAGAAGATATTTTAGCAGTGCACTATAGTCACAGGGCTCATTTAACTGTCATCAGGGGCTGGAAATCAAAGAAATAAAGGATCCCGTTCAGCCTTTCTTCTTTAACAGAACAGAGAAGGAACATCAGTGACCCTTTAGGAAAGAAAGGAGATGAACATTTCTAGTGCGAACATTTTCTGTTTGACACAAGCCTGCAAGCGGTTTACCCATAATGTATTTGTAGAGTGATTGTCAAGATACAGTAGCAAGACTACAGCTGCTACTTGTGTGATCTGAGGAAGCACCAGAAACAAAAAATCCATGTTAATTTTAATTACAACCATTATGACTATCAGCAAGACAGAGCTCATGTGCCACCTTCAAGGGCTAACTGCCAGCAGGACGATTACTTACATACATTCAAGATAGGGCAGCTTGACCTCTCCGGGAATGAAATATCAATTAATTATCTTTTTACAGCCAATTCAATTAGAGCACTCTAATCACTTGGGCAGGACATCAAGCCAGAAGTTAGGGGCAGCGGGCGTCTGAGGAAAGGAAGGAAAAAACATTGGCAGTGAAGCACCCTCAGGAAGGATGACAAGGCAGTAACCCCAGGTTTGTTAACACGCAAGTAGTTATTAGCTGTCTGTAGCAGAACAAATGCTGCAATATCATCCTCATTCAACTGAACTGCTTTAAAGCGACAGAATTATTGTTCCTAGGGGTAAGAGCCATTTTGTTCAAAGGTGACCAGACACACTGCATTAGTCTTTAGTGCTGGAACCCATTCACCCAAGAGCTTTGTTCATTAAGGGAGGATTAAAAAAAAATAAAAAAACGGAAAGATGATCTGTTCAGCAGAAAGCAAAACACATTTAACTTCTGGTAGGCAACCTGGTGTTAACTCAAGCTGCTGAGGACTACTGCGCTACTATATGGATCCCAAAGAAAATTACCAAGTATGGGAAGTTGTTCAGCCTGGAGAAGAGAAGGCACCAGGGAGACCTTAGAGCAGCTCCAGTGCCTAAAGGGGCTACAAGAAACCTGGAGAGGGGCTTTGGACAAGGGGGAATGGCTTTAACCTGCCAGAGGGGAGACTGAGATCTTAGAAAGAAGCTCTCCACTGTGAGGACAGTGAGACCCTGGCACAGGTCGCCCAATGGACAGAACTAAAAGTATAAAAAATACCTGGGTCGCACAGTTGCAGAAGTGAAGCACTTACCAGTAACTGTGATGCTAAAACACAGTGTGGCCATATAGCATAATTGACAATATCTTTGTAGCAAACCACTTCAATCGCCCTTGCCAGTACGGTAACAACAGCAGTGAAAGGCTTGTGCATTAGATGAATTACGTATATGACATAAATACAAGTTGATATTCACATTTTATATAAACATTCCTTCAAACAAATGTTAAACAATTTCTGTGGTACACCTGGCTGCTAATACACGAGAGGCTGTTGTCATTTGGGTTGCAACTTGTTTAGAAGAACACAGCATTTTATACCAACCTAATATGATGCCACCAGAATAAAATATCATGGCTAAGTTGTCTATTTCTGTCCCTTGAAAGGGCTCTATCAGGTGCAAATTGCACACGTAGCATTATAATAGTGTAGTAGGTGGGAATTTGTGCCTCTACCTTGTGATACTGCTTAGTTTTGCTCTTTTACATCATAAATCCTGTCTGGGAAACTACTAACATTCCAAAACAGGTATTCTATCAACTCCCTTTTTTTAGACACACACACTGTAAAACAATTACTAGGTGAATTTATTTCTCAGTGCTGCTTTAAAAATACAGCCTACATTAGAAAATGGTGTTAAAATTACCTGTAATAAAAATCAACCACACACAGCTAGACTGCTAGCTTCCATAAGGAAAGCATATTGTGTGTTTCCAACAGCAAACCCCAAACTTCCCTGATGTAAAACACAGACGACAGAGTTAACAAATAGTTTGCTTTTACTGCTGAGCGAAAAACATGAAACCACAAAGGCACCAAGGCTGAAATCAACTGTTAACTGAGAAAGTCCTGTTCCATGAGTACCTTGCAAAGCTAACTTCAATTAACAAAAACCTGCTAGTATGTCAGAGCAAGCTTTTAGGTTAACTTGACAAAACCCAGTGCATTTCATAGCTAAGGATTCTGCTATCCTTAGCTCATGCTGTTGAGCCTGAGTTCTCTTGCCACAGACTTTTTCAGCATAGTCCTGCATTGCCATACTTCAAGTGCGAAAAAACAACTGCTATTAGCACTTGTGTAACTGCAGTATGAGTAAACAGAATCCCCCAAATCCTGAACCGCTAAGGATGAGTCAAGAATTCCATGTTTATAGCTCCAGTCAGGGTTCACTCCCCAGAATTAACCTAAGAGATGTGAAATATTATACTCAAGGTAATGGAACCTCCACAGAACTTTTTCTTGCATTAGCAAAACTAATTCATTTTGCTTCAAAATGAGCCAAAGCAGCCATTTCAGCATGAAGCTAAAAGTGTCCAGATCCCTAGAACTTCAGTAACTAGGGTCTACACAAACAGCTATAAAGGGGCATAATGAAACAGCAGTGAATCTTGCACTCAAACTGCAAACCCACAGTGGTTAATCACTCTTACCACAGCAGCTATGCAGCTACATCTCCACAGCAAAACTTCTACAGGAAGGACAAAGCCAAACCAGCCAGCCCATCCCAAATCCTGAATCCTGTCCTGCTGCAAGGAGGAGAATCCTTGCAGGAATCCTGTCCTGCTCCAATCCTTGAGCTCCAACTTCCAGCAATGACTTTTCACCACCACTGGTCACCACCTTTAAACTGTTAGAACACCTTTTTAATTCAATCTTTGGAAATTAATAATGAATTAAAATGGTTTTAATTAGAAAACAAACACACACACACCTTACAGTGAAGGCTACAAAAAGCTATTTTTGACCCTAAATTTACCTTCTTTCTGTGTATAGTAACTTTAGTTAAGCAAAGATTTTTCTCATGAGAATGACTCTCATCCATATTAAAGCATTCTGCGGAAACAAAGACTTCACTCAGAGGGAGGGTTCATCAAACCCACTAAAATTATAATCATTTAATAAAAGTAATGACTACTCTGTATTTAAAATATTTTCCCAGGCAGCCCTTTAGCATATTGTGTATTCCAAACAAAGTGCAATTGCATAATCATTAACTCTGCACTACGTGGATCTTATGAAGAACGGAATGAAGATTGTAGGAAAATAAAGAATATTAAGTTTTCCTTAAGGGTAGAAACCACACACACAGATGCACACTAAGACTGTAGGACAGATTCTTGCTGGCTATAACATAGGTTCAGATTAGACACAATGTTTTGAGATGTTTAAAGGAAAGCATCATTATTTCATACTGAGAAAAGCAAGGCTAGAAGAAAACAATCTGATATCACTCAGATGATCACAAACCCTCTTTTCCCCTCCCACTCCCATGTCATACTTGCTGGATTTTGATGTTACAGCAACCCCCCATACCTTCAGAAACTACCAAAGATTCCTATAAATATCCAAACCCAAAGGCACTAACTGACATTTTAAATGCTTCACAATAGCTGTTGAACCTTATAGTCTGCCACACTGAAGGCTGCTTTAAAACTGTAAGTATGTAAAACTCTCTCAAATGAGAGGAAAAATTCTTTCTAAATTTTTCTTCATTGTAACTCTGATATGAGATTATCTTCAAATATGGGATTATTTTTTTTAAGTGTTCTCAAACCCAATTTGAAAGGAATTGTTTGAGACACGCACGCTGGAGCCAGACCAGTTGTGCAATTACCGGCACCTGCATTACAATTCAATGGGTTTCAATTGCCAAGGGGCCATGGCAGATACCCTCCTGACAACAATTAGCATCAAAATGTTCTGCAGTTCAAAGCTGTGGGTGGGAATTACAAAAGGTTAACAGACTAAATATAAAAATCTTTTTGAATATAAAATCAATGCACTTTGTTATCGAAATCTGGGTACTGTAATTTAACCAAAATAGGGATTAGAGGATCTGGCAATCTTCCACGTGTGTGAGCTTGCCTTTCCTTTGAAACAAAATGCCAAGCAGCCAATCTGAAAGTTTAAAACAAAACAGACCCCATACCCAAAGAAAGGAAAGCATTTCACAATTTTTTGGCGATTTTCTTAAGCTTTGCACCAAAATGAGCACTCCTCTGATGAGGGCTCAGAATGATCCTGTGCTAGGGTCAGATTCAAGATTTAGGGAAATATTCAGTGGTCAAAATCCTGTGTGCTGGAAGCCTCTGGACTCAAGTGAACTCCACTGGCAAACACTTTTCTCAAAAGGTCATCACTACATTGCCACCAATATCATTTCAGAAGCAGCTTCTGCTGCTGCGCAACTAACAGGGAAAGTTCAAAAATAACAGTAAAACAATCTGGTTTTCATACTGCTTTGCAGCAGAGCATTGTTTGGTTTGCACTGAAGTTATAAGCAGAATAGGTGAGAACAAAGGAAGTCTGCTCATTAAAAGTACTAAATCATGACACTGAATTTGGTAAGACCAGCAAGAAGCATCTTCAGTAAAAATACAAGCTTGATAAGTCTGAAGTAGCATCTATTTGTCCTCTGTGTCTTTAGGTTTTTGTTGACAAGATAAATGGTCACACAGGAACTTTGGATGTAGATAAAGTCAAAGAACTTTGACATGAAAGCTTAATTCCTTTCCCACCCAATAATTTATCTTTAAAAAATAGAATTAACAAGTCTCAGAATAAAGTAATTACCTGGGAAAGGTATCATAGGCTATAGACTATAGTAAAGCAGATTCGTACAGTGAGATCCTAACTCTAAATTGATGCCTCATTAAACTGAGTTACAGTGAATGTGCTTGACACATGCCGGGACCCCTTTTATCACAATTAGTGAGCCATCTCCAGCACTCCTCACAAGTCTAATGGAATCAGCCTGCTCAGGACTAGCCCAAGGCTTCTAATTGCAGAATCAGCAAACATGCTAATCATCACCTTGTTGCCCCATTGCTGTGAAATGAGATTACAGAGAGGAATGGAACAAATGTAGCTATTTCAACACAGTACTGGAATATGCTTTCCATAATTACTTCTTTTTAGATATATTTCTGTAAGTCTGTGTACTAAAGTGTCTAAAAGGTGAGCCAGGTTGCCAACTTTTACACACATTCTAGAACAAACAGGACGCATCCCGTCCACCAAAGATTTCCTAATATTATAGCATACTTTAGTGACTCTTACTAGTAAGACTACAAAATTATAGTGACTACTCTGCAAATACTCAAAATGAACACAGTTATTTCTGCAGTTACCTGTAACAGTGCTTCAGATGACAATTTCTGTTAGATGTTTACTTAAAAAAATGGCAATACAACAAAGATCAGGGATGAGCATTAGTAATATTTTATTCCAGCTGCTACAGAGGCAGCTGAGGAACCACTCAACCTCTTTCTTTTAGGTCCATTAAAATAATCTTTTCCTTACTATTTCAGTAGTAGATTTAATATCATGCAGATATTTAGAAATCATGTTCAGACTTGATCACGCAAAGACAGATGTCAAAAGTAAAACTCCTACTGACTACAAACATGAGCAGAATCAGGACCTCAACACGGAAGTGAAATAAAGATTGTTCTGAGTCTTCAAGTTTAAAAAAATAAACCAAAAGAGTAAATATCAAAAAAAGGAAGGCACCTGAGAACGGTGGTGTTCCACTGGTTAATACACGTACTGTGTGGTCAGCTCTCCAGAGTATTCCCAAATATGACTACAAGTCAAGTATTTGGGATTTGGACTTGTTTTCAAACATATTTGCTGCTGCTTCCAGTAATGCAGATGACCATCTGAGAGTGTAATCTTATTTCTGATATCAAACCCTTCCCTGAATAAGGAAAAAACCCCAAACATTCTTGCATCCAGGAAAACCTATTTCATGCTTTTCCACTGAAAACACTACTAGCTTGCATGTGACTGACCTGTTCCATTTTCTTTTAAGGTATCCTGTCTCTTGGAAATACAAGTGGTGAGTCAGTTGTTATGGTAACTGGGTTTTTTTTTTCCCTTTTTTAACTAACATATGACAGCCTGTGTGTTATCTGATGCTGTTCCTGCATTAAGTTACACATTCACTTTTGTCAAACAGCCTAAAAAGGGCTTTTTGGATAAGAAATAGGGGGGGAGAAAACAGAACATTCTTCCCAGGCACCCTGCTTTGGTAATTTAAAAGCTGCTCCAAATCCTTACACTGTAACATGTCCAAGCACATATGAAAAGATGCAGGTTTGGCTTAGCCCTCCTGCATGCCCCTGAGATAAATCATCATATTTACCCTCCCCTTTGGTAAGTTTCAATGTAGAAATTCCTGCAAGAGACAAATCTCTCTCATCACAAACTTTCTATTGATGAATCCAAAACTTCAATGAACCAAGTTGAGTGCTGCCACTTAAAGGGCAATCCCAAAACATTAATGTTCAAATTATTTCTGTGACAGGTTAATACGTATTCTCACGAATTAACAAGGCCATAATGAAAATTTCAGCACTATTACAAACCAAGCATTTTAAACATGCAGTGGCACAAAATAATTCCCCCCCCCATGATTTTTCTGCTTAAATAATCAACTAAAATTATCAGTTACTCCTTCACCTGACTGTGTTTTGTTCCTTATTCAAATCCATTGTTATCAACTGAATACTCACAACACTAAATAAAAAGAAGGGAATCCACTCAGCCATAATGAACCTCCAAAAAAGTATCTTAATTAAGTGCATTTTCAATGGAAGTCAGTGGAACTAGTGGGTGAAGGAAGAAAAAGTACCTAATAGTAATAAGGTTGAATTAGATGGCAGAACACTTAAGGCTAAGCACTTATAAAAAGAGTAGGAGCCAAAACTTGAACTTTTTACACCTCCAATCTTCTGAACAATGAAGCAGCCATACATTTGAGTTGGCTTCATACACAGGCTTTGTACATTCCTAGCCCTGGTTTCAATTGAAAGCTTGTTACTCAGCCTTGTAAATCCTCCTAAATTTAAGACATGCAGCACAATAACCTTCTTCAATGACAAATATGAAAAATATTTTTAGCTGATGCAGCAGAAAAGTGATGATATAAAGCAAATATAAACCAGCAGAATTACAACAAGCCGGACATTGAGCAACATTAAGTCACTGATATCAGTGCCCAGAAATTTCTGTCTTTATTACACTGTGAAATCTTGTAATAACAACAAGAATATAGTGAACATCCTTCAATATGTATGCATTGCTTCCATTAGTGTAACAACCAACCAAGGTAACATTGCTACTCTAAGTCCATTGAGTAAGGTTTCTAAGCCTACTTTTGAGCAGTCATTATAATATTTTCTAAAAAGTGTCTTGGAAAATAATACTGAAACATAAAACATTGTAAAAAGACATCAATAGCACTAAGAAAAAAACAAACCTGAAGAGCTGCATTGATACCAAGCTTACTTACTTGCCCAGCATTATGAAGCTACTAGAAATTCATTTATAAGCCTAAGATAGATGTTAGTAACTAGTGACTAAAGTGGCTTTCCAGTCAAGTGACATCTAATATATCTTTCCTAGGTGTGGAACTCATTACCTATTTGAAATATGGAAAAAAATCCACATTTAAACAATAGCTACATATATGTTATTACTAAATAACAAAACCTCTTGGAACTCTTTCACTGACAGTTCATCAATATTGGATAAAAAGATGATTCTCCATCATTGCATGATTATACCCATGCTGCAGGCAGTGATGCATGAAAGCTTCAAGGATCTCATCATTTACTTGTCAGCAGAAGTTATTCCCAAGGTGTTTTGAGAGCCAGCCAACGCTTCTCTCCAAAAGTAAATATGGGAAGAATCAGAAGAGAAATCAGTAAGACAACTGCCTGAGAAAAGAATCAATAGCTCTTTGAGTGCTCCTCTTTCTAGTCTTCTTTTCCTTTTCTTTTTCTCCTCCTTCCTTCCTCTAGTCTCTCTGGCATCTCTCCCCACTCTTTCCACCCCATCTGCCTCACTTCATCTAAGTCGCCCTCCAGTATCAATTATTTCAGTGTCCCAGATAATCCATTCACTGAAATCAGGGACAACTAGGTAACACTGCAAAGGCACTTGTCTGCCACAAACACTCAGAAACACACACTGTCATATGAAGAAATCACTCTGGGCACAACCTCAATGGAACAATTCAAAATTCAATTTAAGAATTCCTTTTTGTGGAAGGAGGACGCCTGGAAATACTGTGCCAGAACTCCGAACACTCTGTTTCAGTGTCCCACGAAAGGAAGAACACTATTGTTGTGCGTGACCCCGAGATCTGGTAAGGAAATGCCCTTGCAATAAGCCAACCAAAAGGAGGATGTACTTATTTAATGCTGGTAATTTGGGGATAACTTTAACACTTCAGGCGTCAAAATAAGTGAAACACACTTACTTAGCAAGTTAAAAACAACTGAAAAAAGGACAGTAAAAAAAGGACAGAAAACTGAACTAGCAACTTTTTGCAAATTATGCATGCCAGTGTAACCCAAAACAATCAAGACGGGACAGCAGGAGACAAGGGATGCTGAGGGTGAAGGAGTGCAAGGCTCTTCAAGTCACTTTGTTGTTCCATCTTTTTACTGGACAGAAAAACATTGAAAAATTACGAAACTATAGCAGTCATTTGGACACCCATTATTCCATTCTCCTGAAAGGCACAGCGAAACAGATCAGAAGGACAAGCACATGCACACAAGACAGCATAGCCAAGTAGTGACACTGTAGAGAACAATGGCTGCCTGCTGTAGCAACAGGATGCCTTGAATCCCCAAAACTATCATCTTAGTGACCTATGTGGAAGAATTACTGGGTTTTGTTTCAAACTCCTAATATTTAAAGCAAAACACATCTTCAACGGTTTCCCTGAGATGTCATCTTTCCAAAAACACTTAAATGCCTACTCTCAAAGTGCTCTTTTTTCTATTGCAACATATGGTACCCCATATTCAGGGAGTCACAAGATATCTTGTTTCTAATTGATTACATTGCATGAGTCACAGACAGGATTTGCACATGGATTGCAAAAGGCAACTGCTTGTTTTTCACAAATTTCACAATGCAAAACATAGCTGGGACAGTTACCTTTACAGCCCCAGCTACCAAGTGGCCAACAAAAAGCTGCCTCAGAAGCAACAAATCTGAAGCTTCAAAACCAAAGTCACCTACTCTTCTGATTTTATTACTTGGTCAGCAGTATTTTGTTGCACCTTTTTTTTTGCAATTAGGAGCTCAAGAGAAAGTGTTGCATCTTTTAATGTTATGGATACAGAGTGAGATTTTGTCAATCCTGATGTGTCAATGCTGATGTTTCACATGCCAGTCAAAGTTGTCACCAGAAGCACACGAAGTATGAGCAGTATTTCTGAACACGAGTGAATCTGGACTCCAGGTTCAAATTTCAGGCCTTGTTTCATTCTCGGTAAATGAATTAAGACTGTAGAAACTTACCTGAACGCTTTTGATCTTGCTTCATACCAGTATATTTCACCTGATCAAAATGACTGAAAAGAAACCCTAGGAGGGACAGATTTCGCCTACAAAGTGGAATCAGTGTCATTATTTTGTTTCTATTTATTATGAAACATTCAGCACTCTGTGCTGAAAAAAAATTCATTTAAGAACTGCCTGTTTGCATTGCAAGACAGTTTTTTATACTCTAGAGTTACTTTACTACTATGCAAAGATACTTCTTAATTTTTTAGTTAACAAAGAAGCTGAGCAGCCAATTAATCCATTATCTTTGCTTACCGTGCTGGCTGCTTGAAGCATCTCCTTCTCCATGTGGGTGTCAGTTCCAGGTTCTGGCTCTATGTCCCTTAGGGATTGGTGAATCAGCCAGTGAAATCCAAAATTGCTAGTGAAAGAAACAGTGGATTTCAGTTCCCAGTTTCCAGATGCACATATGTCAAGACACCATATACACCCAAATCCAGTGAAAGGAAATAGTTTTGACATTTTTGTTTGTTTATGCTGATAGGCTTTTAAATCTTAAGTGCAAATACAAGAATAAATTTGTCATGACAACCACCAGGTACTCAGTATATAAATTTAAAGTTGGGTATACAGCAGAAGACATACATTAAGAACTACCTCTCCAACAACCCCATTAGATTTTGTCAAACTGGAGATACAGCTGATAAATGAGGCTATATAATTCATCCAGACTACCCCTTCTGTTTTCCAAGTTCTGTTGAAATGCTGCACAAACTGAAAGCAGTGACTTCCCTAATAAACAGAGAATCAAGTTTCACAGCTTCAAAGAAACATTTCACAGTAGATTCAATTTCATCTGGTACTGCACTTCAAATAACTACTGTGGAGTATTTACAGTTCTGACATCAGCTATTATCCTTGACAGCAAAAAAAAAAAAAAAAAGAAAATTGTTGCTATAAAAATATGCAGAGAAACAAATTGCTGGGTGAGATTTTGTTAACAAATTTCAATGAGATTTAAAGGTTCTTGACCTTTTAGAAGTACTGACACATTCAGTGGTTTCCAGAGACTTGAGTGGATTTAGCAATACTTCAGAAATCAATTATTAAAGGATCACAAATGCATATTTAGAAGGACGATTTTTATGTTCCCAGATTGAAGACAGAGCATGGTGCATTATTTGCTCAATTAGAAGACCCTTCCTTGAATAGTCAGAAACCACCAGTTGGGGGCAGGGGAGGGCAGCAAACAACTTGCACTCTTCAAAGGCTGAATATTACACTATAGAAGTGTATGTGACAATCATAAAACCACCTCAGCATCTAGAAAAAGGTATCTGCTACTACTTTTAGGTTATAACACTTGTACCTTTGCTGTAATTTATGATGTTGGCAAACCAACTACCTGGTTTTAGATTACTGAATACATATATTAATCAAGGGAAATACACAATGAAATTGACTCTTCCTCACACTACATACACAGAAATTAACTGCTTTCCTCTCAGTTTCTCCAATCAACTCGAATAAGGTGGTATCAGAACTTGATGCGGCTTGGTGGTTTCCAGTGGCAGCCCAGCTCTCCAAATGACAATTGTTCGCAGCTGATTATCGAAAGAACAAGAAGTAAGGAGTTAGTATATCACAATTATGTATTAACTATCTCTTACTGTTACTGTGTCACAACATTACAAGTCCTGGTAAAGATTAAGACTATAAGCCTCTCTGTACTTCTTAAAAAGGCAACAGAACTCTCTACTTTGTCCAGCAGCATAAAATAAAGGGCCGATGACTACAACAAAGGGTATGAAGACTGGGGAAGTTGTGGTGAGTCCATAACAGCTCCTCCCTCCTGCTCCTTTCTCCTCACATTTTAACCCTGCTTCAGCATCAGTCCTCCACAAGCCACAGCTCCTGTCAGTAGAACCTGTTCCATGGGCTGCAGTTCCTTTAGGAAATATCTACCTGCTCTGGCATGGGGTCCTTCATGGGCTGCAGTATTAGTACCTGTTCCGCTGTGGTCCTCCACACAGAAACATCTGCTCCACCATGGTTTCCTCCAGAATTTTCACAGGCTGCAAGAGAAATACCCACTTTGAGACTGGGTGAACCTGCTTCCCCCTCCTCCTTCTCACACCTCAGTCTTCACAGGAAGAGTAAAATTTTGCTCATCATTTTATCTTTATGTTGCTTATTAAAGAATGGACTCAGGACAGCAGGTTCTGGTATTAGCTACCTCTAAAATCCTCTCACTTTGATTTCAGGGAACAGGAGAAGAAGGTTTAGTAGATAAATTTGATGCAAAGTTCCAACAGAAAGCTAGCAAAAACTGTGCAGCTGAAATGCTGCCCAAGACTTCCAGAGTTACCAGTCCTCGCAAAGGTAAATGTCTCACAAAGAGTAAACAGCGTCATCTGTACCTGGCCTGGACAATCATGATGTTAAAGTGAACCTGTCTGCTAGAAGGAAGGGGAACAATCCTTTTAAGGAAAGCTGTTTCTTCACCGAAGCCAAGCTATCATCCTGCCTGAAACACTCCTCTGGACATTTACTTAAAACTGAAGTCCTGAGAATAACCTTGACTTCCACAGAAATACATTTTAAAAAGACTGAAAAAACAATTAAGGTTTAGTGATAAACAGGAATATCACTCTTCCTTAATATAGAATGTAAATGATTGCACTGCTGAGAAAAGGGAAAATTAGGTCTTCTAAGAACCAACGAACAGGAGTGGAACAAATTCTCCCTCTTCAAATATATCCTTATAGTAATCTGAAGAGAATACTTCCATGATTGTGTAGTGATTTCTTTAAGACCTATTCAATTCCTTATTGTTCAGCTTACAGTGCCAGAAAAAAAGGACTGTTAAAGTTAACATCTGCTAACTAATCACAAAACAGACCATCACAACATTTTACAGGGTTTGAACACAGCTATGAATTTTGATTACTGTCAACTTTGACTGGATTAAAGCAGCTTTTTACTGCAGGGCTTATGAAACCTACAACTTATTCCTTTAGAGGAAATGCTTCTAAAAATGAATATTTTCATTCTGGGTTCAGAAAAGATGACCTAGCATTACAAGTATGCCAAATATTAGAGATGGAAATCGATCAGGTGAATTATATTGTTCCATTTTTTTGATTAAATATTTCATTTCTGGAGCCTTATTAACATCTTACAGTACAGATTATGACATGCAAATATACTTACGATGGGCTGCTGCACAGATCTTAGTTCCCTTCCATGTGGTTTGCTGCTTGACACCAAGAGTACATGCATATGTACTGTATCTCAAGTTTTCTGGATCACTTTCATGGCAATACATTCATATCTGATTGAGGCAACACTAAAATCTACTTATGAGCACCTCTTGATGACCTACACTCCAGTTGGAACTACTATACCCTGTGCAAACAGTCTCCTCATGCAGAAGTCAATTGGATTAGAAAAGCTTTCTATTAAGCTATTGAGTCCACATCTTTGCATTATGACAGGATTCATTTCTGCTCTGTGCTTAAGAAATTATAACCTGCTGAGCAATTCTTTACAATTTCCAATGACATAATTTAAACTATCTGGGCTTACTGTCTTATACACATGCATCCCATCATGCACACGCACAGTTTGTGTCTTTTGCTACCCTTCCAATTTACTAATTCCAAAATACTTTTACTTTAAAAGTCCACATTATTAAACCCAAAAACCTCACCCTTGTGCAAGAATAAAAATTCATTACAAGAACATTTGATACCTCACTGTAGCTTCATGTTTAATTTGAAAGAACAGCTCCCTTCCTGTAGGAAAGGTCTCAGTCAAATAGTCATCCCCCTTGGCCAGAGAACTACGCACTCTAGGAGAAATGAGTACTGAGAGGATGCGAAACACTATAGTCAGATCATATTAATCAAAAGAGGGACAACCAAAGCATTATGCCAAAGACTTGTTAATAACTGGAGAGCATAATGAACGTACGTCAGCAGGGGAGCCATTGATCCACAGTCCATCACAGATGTCACCAGAACAATTAACTATAGCTCCCCACTCATTGAATACGTCATTTCTCCACCACCCCTTTAAACAGGAATACACACGGATTTTAAATTTCGACAACACCACAGCTAAATTATAAAGAAGGGATTATTTCAGCCAATTTTCAATAGCAGAGTGGGTGGTCCTCAGGCCTTTTTATAAATACCCTTCCAACACTTGTGTGAAAAGTTGAATAGGAGACCACACAACCACCAAGGATTATGTACTCCTGTAAAGGGGAAAGGGGGGAGAATCAAACATTTCTTGCCCAAGGTTTGTTACTGTGGGATACTATTATGTGAGGTCCTTCAGTTCATATATTACATTGCATTAAATTACATGGCAAGAATGAATAACTGCTTTGTCACATACAGAATCACACATTATTTTGCTTTTTAAAGACGGTGAAAAGTGAAATAGTGCACCAAACTCAATTATTTCAAAAAACTTTGGCTATTTAAATCTGGACTGCATTTCACCCAAGCCGTACTCCTCACATAAAAGTTTAAAAATTCCTGAGGCTGCAAAGCCAAATACCACAGAAGCTTAGGTATGAGCCAATTAAAAGTTTCTAGCAATGTTAAACTTGCACATGTAAGCGTGCAATGGAGTGTTACGTCATGGTGAACAGGCAGTTTTTCTAGTGTACCTTTTCAACACAGTATAATCTTGAGATGATTAGTTCACAGCCATAATTTCACTAACATTAACTGATGGCACAGTAAACATTCCTTTGTGTGGTCCTATACTAGGGAAGGATAGGAAAATTTGTCAAACATTTCACAGGTATTTGCTGACAGGACAGGGAAGGAGACAATCAGGAATACTGGGTTCAGTTTCAGATGTGAAAAGAACATACAGCATTGTATACTGTAGTATGCATCTTGAAGCACAGAGCTGGCACTGAAAATTAGTCTGAGCTGTTCCCATATCTTGGGAGGAGTTTGGAGTTGAAACTGATAGGGAAATAATCAGACAATGGTCAAAGTCTAGATTAAAGTCCAGGCGTAGGAAGTAAAACAACTCCGTAACAAATGTCACTTGTTTTACACGGTCCTAAATCCTGTTTAGCTATCAGACAACATTCTTTCAATGTTAAGAATACATAAGGAACTAGAGATTTAAAATCTGAAGTGATCATTCTTCTATTAAGTTGGATATCCAGCTTTTAATGTGATAATACAAGAGGGGCCAAATAAAGCACTACTGTAAATCTAAACTGTGCGAACCCAGTTGAAATTCCAGATGGGTTTGGCAGCATTTTGTTTACACCTTTAGCAATTACAGATGCAAGCTAGAAGATAAAAGCAAAGACAAAGCAGTTCTTTGGGAATATGCTTCTGATCCTACTTGCTTTGGCCTATTTCTTCCATCACGTCAAAGCACACAACACTATCTCAGCCGGCATCTCAATGACAGCAGCACTGTTAGTAACTAATGTACTCAAGATCCAAGCTCCACCAGCATTTTCACAATCTTCTCTGCCCAATGGAAGGGTTAGTCAGTAGTTGCCCTAGTTGTCCTCCTGAATGTGTGTAACAACCAGGTCTAGAAAAAACTCACTGTGACTGGAATTGTATCCAAATTTTGTACTGAAGTCACAGGGGCCTTCATCCTGCACCAGTGCATTTAAATATGCAATAGGACTCGCTGAGTACGGCTTCCTCTCGGGAAGGAAGAAGGACAGGGAATATAAAATATGCAACCTATCTCAGTGGTTCCTTATCGCTACCTGTAAAGGCATTGTACTTGCTTTCAATCAATTCTGATGATTGCCTACTATTAATGTCACTCATTCTCTTCAGTAATTAAGCCACCTCTTTCTTAGATGTGCCTTTGTCTTTCTCTGGCACATTTTCTTGTCTTATTCTCTTTTCCAGATGGCATAAGGATGAGAGATAAGTGTTGCTAAAAGTTGCTTAGCAATGCAACACATGCAAGGTTTGGAAATGCTGACGTCCACATAAGCACTATCTATACATCACACATTTATGCAGAGAAACAAAGGCGAGAACAACCAGAGGGACACAGGGGCCTCCAGAAAAAGAGCTACCAGTTAGTACACAAACAAAGGGGAGCAGGAAACAGAGACAAAAAAGCTACAAACTTCCAGTGATGGACTGTATCATGCTGTGGGGGTTCTCTTGTTTGTGTTTGGTTTTGGTTTTAAACAAGAATACAAAATTCTGCTTTAAACAAAACTAAACCCTTGAGTCTTAGTGAAGCCCTGAAACACAGATGTGTTTTCTGTGATTCAGAGGCCTACAATGCACAAAGACACTGCAACCTACTCATAGAAACCAAAGAAGACCAGAAATAAAGTTCATGAAGAACAGTAACCAATAAAGACAAAGATGTTTTTCACCAACTAGGTATCAACATAGATATCCTCCTATCAGTAATACGGAATTTATTCCAGTAACTGCACAATGCAGTGGTAGATTGTTTTAAAACTCTAAAGTAAATGCGTTTATATAGGATTTATTTAAACCACAATTAAATGTTTCAGGTAATAAATAAGAACATTTAGTCCACTAGCAGTGGTAATTTCACAAGATCATATTATCATATTAATTCATTTCTGGAACAGCCTGTGTAAACAGGTTATCATGACTCACTGAGTTTAAAAAAACCTGAGATGTTAAGAATTTATTCATCATGGGAGACAACTTTTAAACAATTAGTTCTAAGGAAATAACTTAAACAGTAGTAAATTTACATGTAGCTCAGTTACATGATGATGTTTCTATGTTTCAATTACTGGCTACTACAATTTTTATTGCAATTAATTCCGTTTATTTCAAACTCAAGCTTGCCTGCCTCTAGACTCAACTCATCTGCCTCTACACTCAACAATTTCTACATACTCTGATTTGGGCTTTCATCAATCATTTTCATTATTTGGTTTCAACCATTCATGAAACTTATTTGCATGAGCCTGATCTTAAATATCATGCCAAAATTACTTTACAGATTCAAGCAATGACTGAAACATGTTTTCCTTTACTAAAATCTCTGGCATTATAGCATACAGCCTCAGTGGATGCTAATTTAGACAAACATTGGTCTAGTGGGATGTGTCTAGAGGGGGTTGGAACTAGATGACCTTAAGGTCCTTTCCAATCCAATCTCATGTATATCCTGACTACTCATCTGGCTGAGTATGTTCAGATAGTTCACACAATCTTAGAACCTGGGAGAACCAATGTTTATCCTAAAAACTACAGTCTCAAATGTAAACCAGTTTATGCAAAAAGATATATAAAGTTCAATTTCTCCCTCAAAATTCAGAGTTTCTATACAACATTTCAGGAAGTTATTGACACTCAAATTGGTTTGCTGGCTTAGTATACATAAAAGACAATAACTTTTAATTGGCTTTGATTCCTGAATAAGAAATAATAAGGAGAATAATAAAGAAATAATGAGAATAATGTTTTTTGTGGAGTTTTTAATATAGAATCAAGACTCAGGAAGACCTATTTTATCTTCCAATTTCACATTATCCACTAGTATGCAGAACAGTTATGAGCAATCGACATTCCAGTAATTGGAATAATTTGCATCAGAACTGAAACTGTGGCACTTCCAAACAGGTAACTCAGATGGATTCGGGGGGGAACACAGGCCTGCAGGTGAAGAAGCCCATAAGGCTTGCCACCTGTTCTGTGTGGCTAACAGGTGTATCTAACAGCAGGCCTTCCTCTGGGAAAGACGACAAACCGAACACAGCCAAAACACACAAAGAAGCAGCAACAGGGACAGAATGGAGCACAGCATCTGCTTACTGGGACCTAAGCAGCAGCCAGAAATGAGAAATCACAGAAAGGAAACACTTTCATGAAGAAAATGAGCAATTTACTTCATTAGCATCTCATTGTCATCTTTCATTCCCAAATGTGTGCACATACGAATGCATGAATGCCAGACAGGCCACCGCAGTTACAGTTTCTATCTGGCATCTCTTGACAACATTTTTACCCATTGTGAAAATAGGTTTATGTTTAGGCAGTAGATAAATCACAGTTGTTGGTCATTATTGGACTCCTCTGCTGATACAGTTACAATTACTGCTTGTTTACTGGACATTCAATCAATCTGAATCTCTGAAGGGGCACAGCCTAAAATATACTATTAATTGACAACATCCACTTACTAAAAATTTATCACTTGCAAAAGATTGATCTAAAAATCTATCCCTGACGTTATTACAGTTAAAACCTAAGAGGAAAACCAAACAAATTCAACATTCCTGCCATTACTCAATCTATTCACATAGATCACATATAAGTAAACCTAGAATACTTTGCAGCTTAAAATATTTGCCCATGTTCTTTCTGTTCTAGCAAATCACTTCAGTATGTCCAAGGTGCTGTTTCACAACTCTATGGTAACAGGACCAAAAAAAAAGAAAAAAAAAAAGCTAAAAAAAATTTAACCTATTGTTTTGCCTGAAGAAAATTACTTTTATGCTCTCGTTGTTTTATGTTAAGTTACACAATTTGAAAGCATCATATGCTGAGTGAACTCTTGCATTAAGTTGCTGCCTTTTGTATCATGCTTTCTGCATGATATAAATAATCAGTCAACAAGACAGCTGTCAGTACTGTCAGGATTTTATCTGGGGGGGCAAAGGGGAGGCAGAGTATCGTGTCACTTTGGAGCACATACATAGTGCAAACTTAAATATAGTACTAAATGCTTACAACCTTGCAGAGCAGACCAGTCACTGAACAAATGTAAGCCGGTAGAATTTACTAAATCAAGTCTCAAAACAGAAGCTAGAGAGACACCCAGTGGCACAAAACTGTGCGTGCACACAAACTAATATACAGACAAGAAAATTACCTACAGAAACAGATGTGCCAATCTTGAATTTCTTAATATATTTAAGGTTCAGCAGTAAGTGATATTGCACTTAGAACAAATATAAGACATTATAAAAGCCTAGAAGTTTATAATTAACAAATACTTTTTTGTTATTACTGCTGTCTAATGAAGACTACAAGCGTAGTCTTTGAAAGTAACAAATCATATTCCTTCTGACCTGTAAAACCAAAAGTGATGTGTTAAAAAGATTTCTAGTGTGTTATAGTATTACGGTTCAGGAATGTACAAAAGTAGTACTTGAATTTCAGTCACCTGAACAGCTTTTTGATGGAAACTAGTATCAAAAATTGATGACATATGTTTCTTGTTTTTACCCTTAACATATTAGATTAGCTTTCTGAAGTGACTTAATGTTAACCCAGCCTAACTTGAGGAGCCAATGGAAAACAGGAAAAACAGAACTCTTCAATAAACATCATGGAAGTAGGACAACTTGGACTAAATAAGTTTGGCTGCTTATGATACATATTCATATTACAGATTTTAAGGTGATAGGGTTTGGGGGTTTTTTGGTAGTTACCAACTTACCTGTTGATACCCAGTTTTGAAAACCATTCCCCATAATTTCTCCATTAACACACTTGCCCTCGGAGTAACCTCCATCTTTGAGGAGCACCTTGTCCTGACCTAGAAAATAAAACAATACTTCCTATTAACAGAGGAATATCCATGTCTGTTTCCAGCTCAAGAAGAAAGCTGAGACTTGCTCATGTTTTTCTCATTTATATGACTAAATTTATCTTTATGTATTGTTGGCACCTTCACATGTTTTAGACTTCTCTCACTACCTCAGCATCTAAATGTTAACCCCAGCTGAAGGGATTTACAAAGCATATACCAAACAGAAATGCTGAATCCACTAAATCAGGTTTTTCCTTATTGGCTCTAATAGAAGAGAACAGAATCACAGTTATTAAAACTTGAAGTGAAGGATGCAACTTCCAGTTGTGAGCTCTACAGCTGTGTTAGCTTCACATGTAATGACCATGTACACGTAAAAAGGGGATCCTTTTGCCTTCTGGTTCTGTCTTACAGCATATGAAAGGTTTAAAGACTACAAACGACACCATTTTTCAGAAGAAAAGGTGAAACTAAAAGGATTGTTGCAGACTCAATCGATTTATGCTCCTCAGGTCAGCCGAAACACCTCAATTGCTCAGAACAAGACCCACCTGAGGTCCTACACCCGTCCTGCCTATCGTGGTAAGAGAAAACAAACGAACTTATTCCAACAACTCAGAAATAGCATACTGAATTCTGAGTAACTAGTAATACTGAAATTAAAACACTAACTCTGTTAGGGGATACCTACTCTACAACTGCCAGCATCAACAACTGCTAAGAGAAATTTCTTTGTTTGCTATTTAAGTTCACTTTACACTGCAATGGGAACCCACGCTCTTAAATACCTGCAGATCACTGCAGCATTACAGACAGACAGCCACCAACAGCGTTAGGACCACAGAAGAACGCCGGCATTCACATCAGCCTAAAGCGTCTCTCCGTGTCGCGGACACGGAAGAACCATCCCCACCGCTGCGGGCGAGGCTGAGGCTGAGGCTGTGACTGTGTCTGAGGCTGGGGCTATGGCGCGGCCGCAGCGCCCGACCCCCGCGGTTACCTCAGCGCCCGGACCGAGCCCTCCCCCACGCGGAGCCGTCCCGCTCCCGCCGCCGCCCCCATCCACCCCGCGAGGCCACCGCCCACGCGCCATCCTCCTCGCTCTCATTGGCTGAGCGGGAGCGAGGGGCGGGGCGTTCCTCGCGCATGCGCGGACGCTAAAGATGAGCATCAACCGCGCCGGTCCCGTGTCCTGCCCGGCGCAGGGCGCGGAGCTCCGCCGGTAGCAGGTAGCGAGTGCCTGCTGTCCGGTGTCCGGTGCCCGGTGCCCGGCCTGCTCCTGCCCTCGCAGGCGCCTCCTTCCTCCTCATCACCGCAGCACCGCCCTCTTCCCCCGCCGAGGCCAATGGTGGGGCTGTGCCGAGTCTTTACCCCGGAGGCGGAAGCGGGTGTCTCCCCGCTGTGCCGCCATATTGGGCTGTGAGGCGGAGCGGGGTGGCGGCAGCGGCCGGAGGAGCGCGGCCCGCCCGCCTGTGAGTAGCGCCTGCCCCGCGGTGTGCCCGGCCGGGGAGGTGGGACTGAGGCCCGAGGGCTGGCGGTTCGCGGTAGCGCCAGTCCGCTTGAGGGTGCCCCGGAGAGCGTGGGGGCTTCTTTGGGCTCGGCCGTGCCGCATCTGCGGCCCAGGTGCTCCTCCCAGCTGCGGGGCGGCTGCCCGGGGCCCGCCGCGGGCTCCGTTTCGCTGTCGCCGGGGTGTTGTCGTCCTAGTCCTTTCCCGCGCCCTCCTCGCATCAGCGGGCCCCGCTCCTGCCTCAGGGCCTCCTCTTTTGCTGCCCGTCCGCTGGCTCTTCCCAAAGTGTCTTGTGTTGGGTTTAACGAGTGCTCAGGGTACGTGGGGCTCAGGGAAACGCTGTGAGCACGGGTGCTGTGCAGCAGCTGCTGGTTACACGGTCCTGACAGGCTGGACCCAATTCTGACAAACCACAATTAAGTAACGTGGACTGTAGGGTTAAAAGCAGTTTACACAATCAATGAGTTGTTTTTCTGTGGTTGTCCGTCCCTTTGTTAATAAATCACTTCAATGTGTTGCTCTTCAACAGTGTTTTCTCTATGAGATAAGGAAAGTTGCATGAGCAGCAGTGTGGTTTTGCTAGTTACAGGCTTCATTTTTATACCAAGTTTAAGAAAAATCCATGTTGGGATCTGAGAGTTGTCTGAAAACTGCATCTCTCTGTATGTGATGATGTGAGGCAAAAATTGAATGCCTTTACTGCCTCAGGTCCTGCAGTATTTAAGAGCCCAGCTATGCAGTGCTATTTGTAGCGGTGTTACCACAATGGTTGTGCTGCAAAGATTAATTGTTGGAGGTCACACAGTCACCTACTTGGTGTTTTCCAGCAAGAAAAGATGTTGTAATGTGGTTTAGTTTTGGTAGCAGTTTGTATTGTGCCGGTAGCTGACCATGCCATTGTTTGTTGTATTAATCTTTGTATATCTTTCTGATTATTTGCTTTACTGGAATGGCTGAGGGGTTATTGTAATTCATTATGCTAAGTGGTAAAGTCTTATGTTATGAAAGAGGGATTTCTACTGGTTAGATTTAAATATTCCCTTAAACCAATGAGCTCTGACCTGTGTTCTTGACTGAAGTACCTTCGAAGCAATGCCAAAGACTGCTTTTCTTGGTAATTATCTAACTATAAATGTTCTTTCAGTAAAGTTTTATCGTGATAAGAAGCGTGGACTAAAATTGTAAGCTATCAGGTGATATACTTAAGTCTGTGCTGCTTAAATGGGGCCAGTGTGTGGTTTCTTTCCAGTAAAACAGGCAGTGTTAGCTGGTTGCGTTTCTTGGGCTGCTGTGGAAGAGCTCTGTGTATGGTAAACAGTCACACGTAATCTCAGGTAATGTAATTTTTACACCAAGCAAAATGCCTACTCCATCGTAAAGCCATCAGTAGCCTTACATACAGGATTCTTCACTTGATCTGCAGGTGTTAATGGTTACATGATTGTAATATTTGGCCTGCTTATAGTCCAGATTTGCTATGGATGTATCTGTGAAATTAATGTTGAGGATACAGGAGGTTTTATGTTTGTGATCTGTAGAGAATTACTCTCTGAACAATAGATGGATTATCTTTTTGATATGGCTTATATACTTCAGAACATTAAAGAAAAGGGGAGGGGGGCACAAAGTCATGCTCAGCTGATAATGCTGAGTAACTTCTGTCTCCTGCAGTACAGTGACAGGGAAGAAACAGATTTCCTTTTGCCTGTATTGAAAAAGTCTGTATCTCTATTGTATGAGTTTGTATTTGGGTTTTTTTCCTTTTTGCTCTAGTTTGAATTAAAAGGGACTGCAGCTCCTGAAGCCTCATAATGAATCAATTTGTCTTCTGAAGTGTAACAGGACTCCCTTTTTTCTACTTACTAATTTTTCCATAGGATGTAGTTTATAGACATTTACAGAGAAAATGCACAGCTTGCAGGTTCTGTGCCTCCCCACATTGGCTTTGGCCAATGGACTTTTTGCAGGAGTCACTGTATGGCAGAACCTAAGATAACTTATGATTTTTTGGTTTAGTAAAGTTTGGTAGAGCTTTATTATCATCTGAGGCCCTTGAGATACTAATACAGGGCTGAAAAAATTCCCACTATCCTAGAGTTATGTAGTCCCACCCACAGATGAGGACTCCAGGAAGTAATGTCAGGGATTGCTTTTGGTGATGTGGCAAAAATGTTTCTGTTTAGAATCTGGTTTGTTTTGTTAGTTTTCTGTCTTGAAGGGAACTGTGAAATTTGGTTGAGCTTAACTGAAAAGAAAGATAAAGCTCTGAAATTAGTAGCAGAAGTACGTACTAAAAAAGAATTCCCTTGGTTCATTTTTTATCCCAAGTTCAGAATCGTGGCCCTTACGCAGCTTTGCTCGTGCACAACTTTTCTGTTACTCCTGAGCCCTTAATGTTCCAGAGAGAGAAACTCATTGAATAATTGTAGCAGTGGGCCGGGTTTTGGTATAGGTGCTTGTGGTAGAGCTTTTTGCCTGTAGCCACTGGTGTACAGTGTCCTGAACTTCTTCACTATCTAGTCAGTATTTAAAGATCCTAAGCAGCTTTTTAAAAAGTATTTATTTTGGTTTTGTTCTTTGCCTGTAGAAACTGAGGAGACAGGAGGGTGGTGCTGCAGTTCATATCTCAGTGCTTAGATGTTGTAAGTCAGCTCCTGCCTTCTCAAGGTGAAGATGTCTAACAAGGCGCATTCCTGCAGTTCTGCATGTGCTTTTTTTTCCCTCCTTCCTAAAATGGACTGAATCCTGGTTTGCTTTTGTAAAATACCCTTTCTTTGCTCTCTTGCCAGTTTCTTTTGGAAATTAGTTTCTTTTGGAATAAATTACCTCCCTTTAAGAACACTTCCTTAAAAATAATTTGTTTCAGAAAGGGCAATCCAAAAGAATATCACATGCAAATGCTGGTTCAGATAATGTACTGTAAGTCTTCGCTGAGCTCAGATTTTTTGTTTTAAATGTTATCTATGTGTCATGTTTTGTTTCCACAGCAACCATGTCAGAAGGGGACAGTATTGGTGAGTCTGTGCATGGAAAGCCTTCTGTGGTCTATAGATTTTTCTCAAGACTCGGACAGGTTGGTTTTCTGTAGGGCTTTTCTGAATCCATTAGAAGCAGGTCTCAATGCAGCTTCTTAATTAACATCATTGCTTTTTGGATGAGTTGTTCAAATACTGACATCTGTATGAAATACTTATTTTGAAGCCTTTTAAAAATAGATAAATATTATAACACCTAGCTTAATGGAATAATTAATGGACTTACATGTGATACTGCACAGTGAAAATACATGTCAAAAATGAAGAGTGATGACTTAAGTTTTCATGTCAGATTCATCTTAAGGGAAGTAAACTTGCATTAAATATTGAAAAAATAAAATGCTTTATGATGCCCCCAGCATGAGGATTTTTGTGTGTTTGTGTGATTCAGTTTATTTGTAAGGAAGAATATAAGTGTTTCATGTTACTCCTTCCCAAAATACTCTTCACAAATGTTTACTATTTCAAATTGCTACACTGTACTAAAACTTATTCACTGTGCATCATGTATTTTACAGATGTACACTTTATATCTCTTCCTAGATCTACCAATCCTGGTTAGACAAATCTACTCCATATACTGCAGTGCGATGGATTGTAACTTTGGGTCTGAGTTTTATCTACATGATTAGAGTTTATTTACTGCAGGTAAGAAAACTGCATTTACTGCTGAAGTAGATTTAGATATTATTCTATTTTTTGTTAAGGGTTTTTGAAGCATAATATTACTCCAGAATTACATATTGTGTTATTCAGCACACAGTAGAAGTAAATTAGATATGCTGAAGAAAAAACACATCCTGTTGGTGTTAAACTTCCTGCTTCAGAATGGAGAATGTGTGAATGCTTGAGGATATGCATCTGATGGCGACAGAAATGCATGTTTGTTTGGTTTTTTAAATCTTGCTTATATATATTACATTAAGCTCAGTTGTCATTTATGTAGCCTTAAGTGAAAAATGTTACATACGTTTATATCTGTGCACAAAGAAAAGAAATAGATTCATAAAGGTGAGTTCATCTTTTCATAGAGTCAGAATGCTTATTTTGTACAGTGAGAATTTCTAGGTTTTTTTATTTAAAAGTCCAGAAAACTTTCTGTGCTAATGTGTGGATGTAGAGAAGCACTTCTCAAAGAAGCAAAAAAAACAGATTGTTTAATATTGCTGAAAAATCAGTACCTGAAAATGGTTTTCAGAAAGACATTCTTTTTTCCTCCCTGCTTCAGGGTTGGTACATTGTGACATATGCCTTGGGAATCTACCACCTAAATCTCTTCATAGCTTTCTTGTCGCCAAAGGTAGACCCCTCTTTAATGGAAGACTCAGGTATGATGAGTATTTCAGTTCATTTTGCTATAATTTTGCACTTAGTCAAACTTCCGGGTCCTTTTGCCTGATACAGTGAAGATGTTCATTATACTAGAATCATTACATTGGATTTTGAACTTGCAAAATACCTGTACAGCTTGACATCAGGAGTTATGATAAAATGTCATTATTATTATTGTTGTTAGGACTTGAACATATCCCATACTGTGTTAGCCTTCTGTGTCTTGAAGGAAGGTTTATGTGACTTAAGTTTTCTCCATAGTAACTCAAGTGACCTGATGCTCCTTTCTCTTACCTATTTGTTGGGGGGAAACCAGTGTTAAGTTACATTAAAACAGTCACTGTAGCTGGAATCTGTGTGTAACAGTGAAAGTTTTTCTTTCTTTTTTTTAAGATGAAAAATAAAGAAAATCTAGAGTCTGAGGAGTGTTGAAAACGAGTATGAGGGGGTTTGTGGTTTGTTTCTTTTCTGCTTTTGCAGATGATGGTCCTTCCTTACCTACAAGGCAAAATGAAGAATTTCGGCCTTTCATTAGAAGGCTCCCAGAGTTTAAATTCTGGTGAGTGGATCTGTCCATGCTCTGTTTCTGAAAAATAGAAATATCTACATGAAATAAGTGGTAGCTGGGGTTGAAGGATTAATTGTTACTATTATTTTTAAGGCACTCTGCCACTAAAGGAATCCTGGTTGCTATGGCATGTACATTCTTCGAGGCTTTCAACGTTCCTGTTTTTTGGCCAATCCTTGTGATGTATTTCATTATGCTTTTTTGTATCACTATGAAGAGGCAAATCAAGGTAACTTTCTGAAAATAGAGCAGCATTTGTCATGTCAGAATTTACAGTATTGTTCCAAACTGTACGTCCAGTTGAGCATGTTAGAGGTATAGGATGTACTGCACGTGCTGCTTTTACTAGAGGAACTTGAACAATTAACAGCTGAACATTAGTTCAGGTGTTGGATATTTGCAACTTTGAGCAGATATTGATAATGGGAAATAAAAGTGCTTGGTAGACAAAGTCTTTGTGCACCACCTTACAAAATCTTATGCTTGCTTTCAGAAGGTTTCGGTTGTAGAATTCAGTATCTGCTTTTTATGCATGAGGAGTCTTTCCTGCCCACTTCCTTTCTTCAGTTAACTGTGGCTGTTTTTAATGAAGAGGTCTTGTAGGATCTCTGATGGGTGAAAAGGGAAGTTCTGACAAGATGGTGCAAGAGGGTAGGTGAAAAAAAGGGAAGAAGAACATAGGCAAGTCATTCACACCAGTTTTAACAAATTACTTATGGTTTATTGGCATTTTAAAAAGAACCAGTTTCTTTCCCAGACACTCACAATTTTGGCTAGGTACTGTTTTTCAAAGTTACATTAAAGATTAAAGGGTCATAAAGAATTAATACCTCTGTGCTTTCTTCAGTTTACTCATTAGTGGAATCACAAGAAACTTCACTCTACTGTAAAATTGTTGAGTATACCAAAGTTTAAGGTTTAAAAGACTGGGCTCATACCCCTGTTTTGATGTAAACTGATGTACAGACAGGTATTTCTTTACCTTTACAATGCTGAAGAACTGTCTTTCTAGAGAGCTTTATAGTTTACCATGTGTAGTATAAAACATTTTTTGTAAATATTATATAATTTTCTTGCCTAAAAGATTGTTCTTTTCTCTTTACAGCACATGATAAAGTACAGATATATACCCTTCACACATGGCAAGAGGAAATACAAAGGGAAAGATGATGTTGGAAAGACCTTTGCTAGCTAGAAGACACAATCATCCTGTTGACCAGTTCTGCTTCTAACTAAAGGAACGATTTTTGAGCCATTGTAACAATGCCTTTTTTCTTCATAAAAAATTATTAACAGAGTGGTGACAAAACAGTTAAATTTTTGTTTTAAAGGATTGTGCTATTTTTATCTGAAATATCAGTTTCTTGAAGGAACTGGCATTCTAACCAAATTGCATTGAGTTTATCTTTTGTAAGCAGTTGGAGAAACTTTGGATAATCCCATAGATTTGGGATAATGTATTCCTTTCAAGATCCATTGCACTGGAGCAATTAATGGCTTAGAGTTGTGTATTCTTACATAGTTCTCCTGCTCAGTATCACCCTGAAGTGCTGTGCACGTATCTGGAGGAAAAATGTACAGTGGCACACGTGATGCTGTTTTCTGCTTCATGGCCGTGTGCTATTTTCATAGACAAATTCAGCAGACTTAAATAGATGCAAAACTTAAGCCAGTTTCCTAAATGCATGGTATTACAGAGTTATAACCAAACAAATATAGAGAGGAATAAGAAATCTACAAAGTTACGGGGTTTGCAGTAGGGAAAAGATAGCTTCTCAAGTAACTCGTTTGTGTTGGGTTTTAATGCCAGTTTCACCATGACGTCTCCTAGCAGATGCTAAAATTGGGCTCTTTCATGATGACTCAAACTTTGTTCAAAATCACAACTTACTTTGAGGACCTGGAATTATTAGAATATATATTTTAATTATTACTAGTTGGAGTTTCTTTCATACTTAAGGATTTCTTGGTTAATTTAAGCTGACTTCATGCAGCCCCTTCAGAATATACCCAAACTGGCCATAGCAGATAAATGGTGTGGGTTTTAACACAGCTTTTCATTTTCTATGGGGAAAGAAAAGAATCTGAGATAAATGACCTGCATGTAAACTTTTTCATGTGATACAGCTGAAGTTTTATTAAGTGAATTTTTAATTCCAAAATTTATTAAAAGACAGTGTCCCCCTTTACTTGTTCTCTATCTTTATATGCATATATTGACCTGACAGTATTTATGGCTCCTTCTCAATAATTGTTACCCTTAATTTATCCTCATGAAATGCCTTTTTCAACTCTTCAGGGAGTATTCAGTGGCAGAAAGTAGGAAAAGATTAGCTCTTTGAAGATTCTGCATGGAGAACAGTGGCAACTTCAACAGACACCAAAGTGGAAAATACATGTAGGAACCCTTTCATCTGATTTTGTCGAATGTATTTGTTATGGAGCTCTGGAATTCAGTGTTCAGTAATCCTGGGTAGTGGCAGCTAGTTTTAGTTCACACTGACCTGTTGCTTTTTGTTTGTTTTCATGTGTTTCATCAGCAGTGTGGAAACCAGTAATGGTAAAACTTCAGATTATGGAAGCACATTACCAGAAAGGGCCTTATGAAGTCCCAGTCATGGGTGCTTGGAGCTTGTTGCCTAAAAATCTGAAAGCCCTTGAGTTGGACCTATCTTAGGTTTGCTAGAGTTCCTGAATAATATGGCCAAATTGGGGAGAAAAGTATCTGTGTTGAACAATATCAGCAACTGCGATGATTCCTACGTTCAGTTAACGCCATCCATTGCAAATCAGACATTTTTACCTCCAGTTGATTTTGAACATTAGTGGCAGTTTGAGATGAAAGTCTGCTCATTCTCAGGCAAAGGTGCTCTGCATTCAGTGGGATTTACACTTTTCAAACAGGGATTTTAGGTGGTGCTGGGGCAAGGGCATAGTTCCCTGGCTGACTCAGCATGCATGGGCTGCACAAGTTTGATGGCATTTTGTTAAACTTTACTCTATTTTTATCACTTGCAAGTGCTAAAAATAAATTGCCCTTACAGAATGCACAAAAAACTTGGCTTGGCGACTTCACAGATGCTTCCCAGTCATCGATTGTCTCCTATGTTGTTTACAGTGCAACTGAATGTGTGTTCTTACTGTTCTCTTAGTAAGGAGATCAGGCAGTGATTTCCTGTGATAGTCATATTTTGATTTGTGATAAGGAGCATTTCTCTCCCACTGTTGCTTTGATGGTTTCAGGTTGGCAAAGGATGCCTGAAAGTTTTCTGTTGTACCAAAGGGATGCTATTGCAGCTCTGAAGATCACGTTTGTACAGTAATGAAGTGTTTGCATAGATACCAGCAGCTGGGGTTTTTTATTTCATTTATAGTTATGATGAAAAGTTAAAAGTAATTTTGGGGTGGTTTTGTGGTAACACTTGGAGATTTAATGGTTAAGTAGCTAAGCAAGATCTCTGCAGTACAGATAACCATCTTAAAAGAAGTGTTTTTACTGTAGCACACTTCCCCTGCTCCCCGAAGTTCACATTCAGTGCCATTTGTGAAAGACTTACTGAAACTGTAACTCACAATCCACAGAGTGGATCATCTGGTGTTTTCTCCCCATCTGTATTTGAAGAATACAAATAAATCAATCTTGCACATTATCTGTCATGCAGGAATGACAGGATGTTAACTAACAGTCGTCTTTTTCCCTCCTGCTCAGATACTTGTAAAACTGAATTAATATTAACTTATGGGAATAAACCTTGAGGTGGTGCTGCTGAATCCTTCCTCCTTTATACTCTGAAATACTGGCTTAGCTAAATTGCCCTTACTGCCATAAAGAGCAGAGGGTGTCTTGTGGCTGAAATCAGCTGCTTCCCCATGTCAACTGTAGAAAACACCGCACAGACAAACATAAGCTGTGGTACAAACTTAACATTTTATAGTTGAGTTTAGTGTACGTACTAGGGCTTTTCTGGAACAACACTTGTTAGATTGCTGTAGTCTAAGTGTCTAGAATACTTGATGAGATGTCTGATATCCAATAGTGGTAGAAGAGCTTTGAGTTTGGAAGCTGAATGTTAATTGACGTGTGTGCAAATTAGTCTGTCTTACTGGGGGGGGGTTTACCTGCTTCTGTTGATCTAGAAGAAAGTCATGTTTTGTCGCACCAAGGAAACCTGCTTTACTGTTAATCTGTTATGAAAACAGAATGGTACATGTACATTTATCATCAGAACTTCGCTGCAGTTAAACTAAGGATCTGTCCAGCTCTTGTCCTTTTCCCCTGAAGCGCACAGCATGGGATCATATTACAGGAGAAAGGGAGTCTTACAAATCACAGAACTTTACTAATACCTTAGGCATGCTATGAAAGGTTGGAAGACTTATTATCTACACTTCAGAGAATGAGAATCTGATTGAATTTTTTCATTGTCCAAAGTGAAGAAAACTATTACATTTGTGGTATGCACCCTTTAGAGAGTTGTATTTTTAATACAGTGAAGACCCACGTTACAAGAAATGGAAAGGTAGTGGCAGAAATACATTTATTCTGTACAGCAGGAATGAAGTGCCACTTTGCACATGCAGTTACCAGTTCAATAAAGTCTCTTGGACTAACTCAAACTGTATGACAACTTTATAATGGGTACGAGAGCTGAGGCAGTTGTCATCAAAGAGCCAATTATCTCCTTTAGAGTTGATAGTGACGTAGGTAGATCAGTTTCTGAGGATGAAACTTGTCTCTGCAAAGTGGACACTCTGTCTGCAAGAAGAAAAATGAAGACATTCTGAATTGCTCTGTTTAAAAGCTCAGGGGGAAAATGTAAATTATGTCTTATTCCACAGTGTCTATAAAATCCTTAATGGATGAAAACTGTTGTAGTTCATTAATGCAGAGCAAAATCCAAGTTTAAACTACCATGCATAAGAGCTAGCTCAGTTTGGCTGTAACTCACTTAGGCCTTTTTACTGGAAATCAGAATGATCTCCCGGTCTGTAGATGAAGACATCACCTCCATGTCTGGCTTCCACAGTAGTCTGATTGTGTTTCAGTGGTTGGGACAGAAAATTTCTCACCTTATTTACCTCATCTATGTAATGTACAGTCATTCTGCTCTAACAAAATTTATATGCCCTGGCAGACTCGTGGGCTTTTGGGTACCTTAGTGAGAGAAAGGGTGTTACTTCAACACCCAGGCTAGCAGGCATTTTCAAGTAGAAACTTCATCATGTTTACCCCTTCCAACCTCCAGCTGTCCCTCGGTACTTACTCTGGTGTTACACCACTCCGTGATGCATTCCCAGCAGAAGAGGTGGCCACAAGGAGTGGCTGTTGTATGTCTCCGCTCTTCCAAACACAGTGTGCAGCGGGAGTGGCGCCCAGGAGTCTTCTCATTGGTCGCATTTCTAGTTAGCATAGTTATATGTTACTTAGTTCTGTTTAGCCTGCTTGTAAGAAATATTTCATAGCACAATCCTAAAGTAAACCCTCTTCAAGTATTAACCCTTTTTTGTGAAGATCTCAGAAAACATGAAAGCAAAGAGACGCTTCAAACAGTGAGGAATTCAAGTGTTTCATCAGGTTCTAACCTAGCCAAAGCTGTCACTCCAGCTATGGAATGACAGTAGCTCCCTGTTAAGGAAAGCTGCTACATTTCCCACCCTTGCTTCCACCTCTTCCCTAGTAAGTAAACACCATCATACTTCTGATGAGCTAGGTTGCGGTGTAGTTTCCATTCCTGCCTTGCTCTCCGCTTCTGTTTGAAGCTATACATCTGAACACCAATTGTCAGAAGAAGATGGAAGAGTGAAATAATTCCAAGAAACTTGTAACTTGATCGAATGCTCTCATCTTCTTGCGGTCCTCCAAAATGCAGCTATGTAATTCACAGAGAGATGTTTTGTTACTGTGATTTGATAAAATTATAAACACACACACACACACATCCCGTCAATAACCATGATTTGGGATTGTCATGTCCCGTGGAGTTATTAAGGTGACTTCTCACTTTCTGTGTATTTGCAGGAGACACACTGAGCTAGTGTTATGAAGTTACACAAGGTGTGAAGTTCTGACTGCACTCACATTTATTAGCCTTAACCTTTTGGCTGCAGGGACTCACAGCCCCTCTACATGGTATTAAAAATGCCCTCTCACCCCTACTGCAATCAACTGCAACCAAATTCTGTATCACTTTGCACACACAGCATCCCAGAAGAGACCAAAATACTGCAGTGGATGCTGTCTTCAAACAAGAAATACTTACATATGTGATCCCTGCGATTCTTTTAGACAGGTGATAAAAAGTGCCACTTATGTAGAACACTGCCAGATGCAGTCGATGAAGCAAAGGAATGCTTTGTTTAAGAACATACAGGATCTGTAGGACTCTCTTCTTCTGCTGCTCTGTTAGCTCTCCAACTTGTCTCTGTATCCAGCTTCGTATTAAGGTCCTACTGGATAAGCCAAGTGTTGGGTTGCTCTGTGAGGTGCTGGACACATCAGCTTCTGTCTGCAGGTTGTGTTCCAGGTGCTGTAATCCCTTTTCTAAGCAATAAGGTACTACAGTATGAAGAGCAACAAAGACAGCCCGTCGAAGAAAGGCAGGTACCCTTTTCTTGGTTGGGTCAACTTGAACAATGTTAACGTACTCTTCACCCAGCGTCTGGTAACCTGAATAGTGTGTGCAACAGAAAACATGCAGGGTAGGATGGCAACTGCAGTGGAGACAGGCTGCTCAGGTCAGAACCATCAGGGTTTGGGGTTTCTGAAGCACTCACTGAGGTGAAAGCTGTGCTTACCGCAGCATCTGCAGCAGCCCTGTCTGCAGTGAGTTTAGGCTTAAAGCAGGGGTGCTTTCTCATAGTGTCACGCATCCCTTTTTAGAAAAGGCTGGTTTGCTTTTAAGGGACATCCTTATTTACAAGAGCATCTATCTGGGTTGATAAACTGCTGCGTTTGATCTCCAAGTTCTGGCAGCTGTGTGGCTTTGCACTTACTAAAGGCATTTATAGAAAAGCAATCCAAACAACTGCTCCGTTTACGAGAACCGCTGCCGGGCAGTGTCATTCCCGCTGGTGGTCACCGACAAACAGCTCATTTAGCCTTTAGGAGAAACGCTAAACACGAAGTTAGGAGCATGTTACCTGACAGCGTGGTGAGGACGAAGTAGGCCACATCAGAGAGCAGTTCCACCTCCTTCCTCCACTGCAGCCACTTCCCGGCACCTAAGGGATGGGATCAATGCGTTACGTTACCGTAATCCGCGCCGATCCAAGCCCTCCGGGAATTTTCCGCCTCTCTGACGCTGGAGCCGGGAGGTACC
>JAOEHY010028278.1:0-28623 GCA_025447955.1 Psilopsiagon aurifrons
AGCTCCAGCATCACCCCGCTGCCCACCTGAACTCCTCACAGTCCCCAGGCATTCACCATCGGCCCAAGCACCAAGCTTCGGGGGGAAGGCTTTGGACGGCCTGAAGACAGGGGCAGAGGCTGGATTAAGCGTTCTGGGTCTCTACCACTTGTCCAAACCTTCTCTGGAGCCATTTGGCTGCCCAGGATCCCGCCATGCTGTGCCCGCCCTGTGCTGGCATCCCAGCTGTCCCAGAAAGCTCCTGACTCGGGGACAAGGATGGGACAGGGGATGACACAAGGACCCACAGCGATGGGCGGGGGCCAGGGGTGCTCTGGGGCTGCACCCTGTGCCTCAGTTTCCCCACTGCCAGCTCCTGTGCTTGTAGGCTGAGGGCTACGGCACGGCAGGAAGAGTCAGACCCAGCCTGTCCCTCCCAGCAGTCCTCACTTGTGACAAGGTCCCCCAGGTCCCACAGCACCAGGACCCCCAACACCACCATCCTATCTCCCTTCAAGACCGTTAGCACGGATGAAGTGGAGCACTGGGGAGAGGAAGGTGCCCGGGTTGGAGGACCTCAACACCGCTGCCCAGGGCAGGACAGTGAGCCAGGCAGGGCTGGAGGTGTGCTACGCTGGAGGATGCTGCACTGCCACCAACCCTTGTCCCCTGCCAGATGGGACCTAGCATGAGCCCCAGCACCAGCTGCATCCTCTGGCTGCTGAGGGAGGATGATGGCAAAGCCTCCCTGGCCCCCATCTTTGGCGGGGTTAGGGGACAGTGGCATTAGGACCCTCTGCCTGGCTCCAACCCCCCTGGAGCGTCAGCCAGACATAAATATTTCAGGGGGCTTGGCAGTTTTGTAATAACTGGCAACAAAGATAAACACTGTGAAGAGCAATATTTTTCCATGTGGGCTGGAGGAGTTTAATATTTTATCACTCAGGGCACAAAATATTTATGAACAATTCCATGTCAATCACTGGCTGAGGACTAATCGTGACCTTCCCAAGCCAGGGAGGACATGTCCCCACCATGGAGGGACAGCCAGGTCTCCTCTGTCCCCAGAACCACCGTCCCAAGCCCTGGTTTTGGGCCACCACATCTGGCTGCTAGGGAACAAGCCCTGGGCTGCCCGAGGCACCAGGATTCCTGGAGCAGAGGTTGAGCTCTGCCAGCCGGGTGAAGTGCTCTGGCACCCGGCACTGCCGCAGGGCACTGTGAGGGTGATGTCCAGGCTCCTCCTTTGTGCCCAGCTGTGGGACAGGGACTTGGGACCAGCCTGGACAGCCCTCTGTCTGCAACCCATGGCTACAGGACCAGACAGATGGGATGCCAGGGAGGCACTGCACAGGCAGTTCCAGTGGGTTCCAGGCCCACCAGCAGGTCAGGATCAGGCTTTACTGGCTTTCCTTTTGTCAGGTTCCCAAGAGGAGGGGGGATGCCACCTCCCTCAAGCCCAGCCCAGCTCATCACTGGGACCCTTCCCTGCTCACCCTGCAGCTTGCAGAAGCTGGGGATGATCCCCCTGTCTCTGCTGGGCTGCCCACACATGGAGCATGCTTGTTCATGGGATGCAGAGCCCTTGGGATGCTCCCTGGCTCAGCTGGGGGATGTGGGGTGCAGCCCACCGCAGCCTCCACCCACAGCCTGCTCCCCACCATGATGGGCCAAGAGGCAGTCAGCAACACCACCGGCCACCAGCGAGGAAAAGCATCCACTTTATTACAGACCCCAAAGCACCTGTGGCAGTGCCAGGAAGACCAGGTTTACACAGGTTGTTTCCATTTTTCAGCAAGGGGAAGAGAAGAGGGGAACAAATCCAACCCTACTCACGGCTCTTTGGTGCTAGAAAATGTGTGGCAGTGCAGCAGAGAAAAGCTGTGCGTGAGAGGGGCACGAGCAGGGATGGGGGGGGGACACCTCTGCCATCCACCACCATCCCCCAAAACTCCTGCAAGGAATATGCAACGCATCTAGAGACACACAAACGGCAAATGCATTTCACTGCCCCCCCAGCCTGCACCCACCCTGCACCACCAGGCACTGCAGGAGAGCCCCCCCCCTGCTCCCGGCATCCCTGAAACGAACAAACACCCTTTCTGCAAAGAGGGAGAGTGGGTCTTGGAGGGAATCAGCAACCGAAATCTCTCAGCTGGAGAGGAAGGAGGTGGGAAAGGCAACTGCTTCCCGGTAACTCAGACCCCAGCAGGAGGAGAGGCAGCCAGGTCTCTGCATCACTCTTCTCCTCTCTCAGCAGCGATGGGCTCCTTGGTCCACTTGTCTGTGACCTCCAGGTTGCCCCCATAGCCCGGGTCAGGCAGCAGGCCTGGGGCTCCTTCCCCATCCACAGTGACCTCCAGGTCCAGCTCCTCGAAGGAGGAACCACTGGCTCCCGACTCACTGTAGCTGTGCTCGCTGCGGTTGTCCGCCTCCTCCCGGCCACGGCCGGCTGGGAACGGCAGCAGAATGGAGGTGGCCACTGAGGTGTCCCTGCTGTCAGTTGTGGCCTCTACGCTGATGGAGCTCGCCTCACTCAGGGTGTCGGCCCCTGGGATGGAGAGAGAAGGGGAAGGAGTGAATGCTGTTGGAAGGATGAGATTGGGATAGGGTGACACAGCCTTCAAAACCACGAGAAACCACAAAGACATCAGGTCACAGTGGAGACCAGCTCCTACCTCTTGTTGCCTCCTGGGCCTCTAAGAAGTGACCACACTATGACAAGCAGGAGCGGGACTCAAGCAGCTCCCTGAAATCAGGGCACCTTCAAGCTGGCACTAACAACCCCTGACCTGCAGCAACCCCACTGCTGCTTTCTGCACACACATGGAGAACCTGGCAAGCCCTTCCTTAGGGAGAATGCCCAGTCTGGGAGCTGAGGGACAACCCTGCTCCTGTCACAGCACTAGGAACAAAGCAAGGAGTGGGATGCTGTGCTGTAAGGGTGATGGGGAGCTGCAGCACTGCTCGAGCACCCAAAGGGATGGTGGCACACACAGGCAGGTCCTCGGATGTGCTGTCATCACAGGTCAGTGTATGTCCAGCCTCAAGCCAGAGCATCCCAACAGGCCTTCAGCAGCCCCTACAACCCACTCCTGCTCCCTGTGTGGCTGCCCTGCCGCTGCCAGCTCCTGCAGCACTGTGGGGTCAGGCAGAACAGCAGCAGATGGGACTTGGGGTGAGCCTTCCAGCACCCTCGGCACTCCCCTGCATCACCCGGCTGCCAGCCACAGCTCCTCTCATGGCCGAGCCCCCCCGGGGGCTGCCCCTGCCTGCCCGGGCAAAGCTCTCAGCCCACTTCCCCATTCCCTGGCTCCTGGCCTTGTTAGCTCCATCAACAACACAATTAAGGAGTTGACAATGAACGAGTCAGATTGAGACCGGCAGCGCGGTGCTGTTGCCAGAGCAACCAGCTGGGAGACAAACCCTCCCATAAAACATTATTCACTGTTAATTATGACATCACAGATCCACATCACTGATTATGACATCACAGATCCATGTTGTTAATTACAATAGTGGCAGTAAACACTGGGTGGGCTCCTTCATCACCTCCCCATTCCACCCTGCTTGCCTTGCACCACTGGGAAGCATATGCTGGGGTTCTCTACTTCTCTTGAAGCTTCATCCATGCTGGGCTGGATGTCCCTCCTGAGGACCATGACCTGAACCAGGAGGGAAACAAGGAGTCCTGGTTGGCAGCAGCATCGGTGGAGGACCAGCAGCTTGCCACCAGTGGGGTCAGGAGGTGGCAAAGACCCACAGAAGCAGTGTACTCACTGCTTCATCCTGACTGGATGGACCCGCTTCATCCTGACTGGATGGCCTATCGGCTTTATCCTGCCTGGTGAACACCCAGAGAGGAGCACCCTTTCCTTGGCCATGGCATGCAACCCCTTAAGCAGCTGGCACAAGCCAAGCCCAGGGCCACCCACACAAGTGATGACCAGTGATCCCCCCAAAAGGGGAGAAACGACCCATCATCCGCCGACATGCACTGCCTTTGCTGCAGCATCAGGGAGCATCTTGACATGGAAACTACATTTACTCTAAGTTAAAAATGATGTTCTGCACACTGCGGGCAAAGTGCTTGCTGAAAGGGATGGTGGCCACTGGATGGGTAGCAGAGAAGTGGGAGATGCTGTCCCACCCGGTAGGACCTCGGCAGGGCAGCGGGTCAGCAGGGAGCCTCTGGGGAGGCACACAGCTACAGGGGATGGAGGGGAGCCATCAAGGTCCTTACCCTTGAAGCCAGCTAAGGGTTTGCAAGGTCTCTGGCAGCAACCTCAAAAAAGAAAAAGATTTGATTTGGCCACATTGGTGGCCTGAGGTGACAAAGGCACATTCCGACCACTGCTTCATGACAGCTTACATCATTCATGGCTATCTTATGTCCCTCTGAAACCTGGGACGATAGTGACTCTGACCACCCAAGCCCTGCCCTGCCTGTCCATCACCATGCCTTGTTACCCTGGGGATCACTTCAGCTGGGAAGCTGTCACATAACCCCATGACACAAAGCAAAGATGCTCCTGAGGAGAGGAACAGCAGCTCAGGAAGCAAAAGACAGGGGTGGAGCTGATCTACATGCTGCTTTGATCTGCCACTGCAGAAAAACACTACTGTCCTCACCCCTGCAGACACCTCCCTCTCCCTTGCTCCAAGGGCAACAATAAATCGAGTCCTGTTCCTTTCAGCCAGGCACTTTTTCACTGCTCTGTCACTTCTGATCGTGTTTGAGCAGCCTCAGCTGGCAAATGTGCCCATTTCAGCAGCCTTGCTCTCCTCCACACAGGACAAGGCCGGCTCTAGCACAGCCACCCAGCCCAGCCAGGGATGATGGTGAGGCTCCAAGAGGGTAACCAGGGCCTCACTGGAAGGTGCCTTGTGGATAAGCACGGGTTCAGCTCTCATCTGGGAACAGAGATTTCCAGCAGCCCTTGCACCCACTTCTCCATCCTGCTCCAGGAGCCTTACTTGGTCCACCAGCAAGCTGTTGTCCAACCCTGCATCCCACTTCCTAAGGCTGGTCCTTGCACCAGAAGCCAGCCCAGCACCCAGATCCAGGGTAGCTCTTCCCTCTGCTTTGCAGAGAGGTGCCAGCCGTCCTGTGGAACACCCTCCCTGCTCTGCTCCCCAGAGACAGTGCAGCCATCCCACTTCACCTTCACTCAGCAGGAGTGTAGAACCTGGAAAGTTTTAATTGCGAAAAAGAAGCACAGCCTGAGATGTGGTCCTGCAGAGGTGTTGAGAAGCCCCCAAAAGGCCAGGGCCTCCTAGGAAGAAAAGAAGCCAAGCAGCCAACACCAGAAAAGTAGCCATGGGTGGGTGCAACAGAAACCACTCACCCCATGTTGCTAACAAGCCTGGCAGGGAGCTGGCCACTTCCAATAGCTCAGCACTGTGGCATCCCAGATATGGGCATCCCAGGACCCCCCTGAGAAGGACTGCATCGTCCCAGCATGACTGATGCCCAAGTGTCACTCCCCTCTTGGTGCACACAGGCCCTTTCTCACCCCCTGTTCAATCAAATATTAATCTCTACTGCTGCTAAATAATAGATCAGTGTGCTGAATCTCACACACAAGCCATCAGGAGAGGGCCTGGGGCAGGCAGACCAGCAGGAAGGCATGGCAGGAGCTGCACACTGAGCCCCTCCTCGGGATGTACAGGCAGGCAGAACAGGCAGGGCTCTCTGGAGACAGAAGCAAGTGGAGATGAGGCAGAGCACATCAGGGAAGGTGCCCCCAGTGGAACAGGGTCTCAGCGGGTGATGCCGTTGGTTGCACCTGAAAGCTGATGGACAGACTCAGCTCCAGGGAAGTCAGCACCTGAGACTGTGGGCAGAGCCATGTGCTTAGAAACCATCTGTGCTCATGCCAGCAAGCCCATGTTGAGAGGCTGCTTTTGTTTGCTTTCACCTTCCATGTGCCACAGTGGGGTCATTCTGGAGAGCAGAGTGCTGAGCGCGAGCCGGGAGCAGGGGCCCGCTGAGCCCGCACTGGTGCCAAAGCCCCCGAAAATAATTAAGTACAAAACAACTAATCGTGATTGACACTGCCCCCCTGGGGACCTGTCAGCTGCCTTCCAAAAATGCTTCCCGTCTTTCTGATGAACCCTGGTGACGGCAAAGGGATGGAACTGGCATGGAGGCAGCTGCAGTCACCGGCCCTTTCCCTGTGTGCTGAGTGCTTCTGTCCTCAGCAGAGCTCTGTGCGCAGCAGAAAGCAGAGATCCTGGATCATGTCCTGCAGCCTTTGTAGCCAGTGGCTTTGCTCAGAGCCACAGGCACCCAGCACCTCACAGAGTAAGCTCAGGAGCAAGAACAGCAGGCGACAGCCGGAATGCAGAGATGCACTCCAAGGTCAGGAGGCTCAAGAAAACAAATCCAAGCTTTCCTTACACATCCAATATTGGTAGTGTTTGGCACCAGCCACAACAACAGGCAAGGAGAAACAGCAGCACCTTCCGCTGGGAACCTCTGAAGTCTTTAATTTCAGGAAAGTATAATGCAGCTGCTGGCAGCGAGTTTCGTGAGCTGTGACTGAAAGGAGCTGTGTCCACACAGAGCACTGCTGAATATGATGATCACTCTGAAACCATATGCCCAGTGCTGGCTTTTTACAGTATTTTTTTTCTGGGATGGGAGTAGGCTTCAGCTGCTGCCATATCAGGAGCGAGAGGCCAAGGCTGCTGCATGTAAAGCATCCTCAGCTGCCTCAGGGAGAGAAAAAGGGGCTCAGCACCTCCCCAGTCCCCTCACTTGCCCTGCAAGGCAGCAGGGAGTCAGAGCCCCATGTCTGAGCTCAGGCACCACCACAGGAGCTGAGTGCCACAGGAGAGATCACCCCCACTTCCCAGGAGCATCCCAGCACTGCCTGAGCCTCTGTCTTGAAACACTGGCAGAGCTGAGGTGGATCAAGAAATAACCCAAATCCATGCAATTGGATTTGAGGGGGGACTGCACTGAGAAGCAGACGGGGGACATTGTGGTGCCCACCCTCCATCTGATGGAGGGAAACTTAGAAGCTGTCATAGGCACCTTAGGATTAGCTGGGTCACGAAGATCTTTTGGCTATCATGCTGTGGCTAAGCTGAGCTTGTTCCTTGAGTAGGCAAAGAGACTAAAAAAGTTGGGAAAAGAGATTGTGGCTTTCTCTTCCTCCAACTCAGAAATGGTTGCACAGATCCTAGCACAAAAAATACCTGACAAGGGAAGACCAGTCTCAATCCATAAGGCATCATCTTCAAGGCTTCTCCTTCAAGGTGTCTCCAGTGAGCAGCTGGGCAAGGGGGGATCCATCGGCTGCCCCCTCCAGTGGGTTCTCCTCTTGCACCAGGGCTCAGAAAAACCACACAGGACTTTGATGGCAAGATGGAGAGCTGTCCCCTCCCACCTCACCTCCTGACTTGGACCCTGCTGCTTAATCGGGACAGTTCGATGGCCATGAGATTGCTGAGGCTGGAGCAGCACCACTGGCAACCGACTCCCCAGAACCAGCAGGCCAGAGGCAGTGGGACAAGGACACTCACTGGGCACCGTTTCCCTCTGTGTAAGCCTAGGAGCTCCCCACGCGGGGCCGCTCTCCCCAGCTGACAGCAGCTGTGCCAGCCTGGGGCACTGCAACATCACGGGGACGCAGGAGATCATGGAGACCTCCAAGACCCTCAGCCAGGAGTGGCACAAGCAACCTGAAGGCTTGCCATGTCCTTGGCCATCTCCAATGGCTGGAGCAAGGACCTGGTTCTGCTGCTGTGACCAGTACGCATGGTGATCACAGTGCAACAATTCAAGCTCAACTCTTTAGTCTCAAAGGCAAGGCCAACCTCTCACACCTATTATTATTTTAAGCTGGTTTTGTGCAGACTCAGCAGATGACACTGCATCAGGCTGCACTGACAAAAGCTCATCTATGTGACTAGGAGAGGTGGTGGAGGATCTGGCCCAGAGCTGCCACTGGGGAGCCCAGCCCACGGTCTCCCACATGAGAAAGTCCACTATCATTTGCTGTCTAAAACTAAGACGACCCTCCTTGCCCTACTTCCAGCAGGGCAGGGCACTCCCCCACCACAGGCGTGCTGGTCGTGGCATCCCAGGGACAGGCTCACAAAAAGGCAAAGAGCTGAGTGAGCACCACGAAAACATAGGACCTCAAAGCGCTGGGAAACTGCTCCAATTAAGACCTTTCATTGCAGCACTAAATGGACTCCACAGCTCCCAGAAAGCAATTCCCAGACTTGCTTTTACGCCGCATGCAATTAAGAATTAAAGCAACCCAAATCTGAAGATGTGTTATAACAAATGGTCAAACTCCCAGGGAGGCAGGGAGAGCTGGCACGTTTTCTTCATGCCTGTTACACAAGCACGGGTGACCCATGAGGCAGGAGGAGGTGGCTGCCCCCACCCCATTCCAGCGCCGGGGAATGTTCCGCTAGCCGGCTCCCGCATCTCGCAGACATGTGAGCACGTGGGCTGGCACCAGCAACTAGCATTTTGGGTTACTATAGCACTGCTGCTCTGCGCCTACAGCCATTGTGGTCCCTTCCTGTATGAATACATCCAGACTCCAACAGATCTTGCTGAGCAGATGCTATCGGGCAACTCCACCACCAGCTACAGCAACCTGGTATTTAAGCTCTTTGCAATCCCAATATGCAACAGATGAAGATGAGATCAAGGAAGACATATATGACAAGGAGAAAAACAAGCCCAGCTGCAACCAAAAGCTGCGAGATCCAGCTCTGCTCTGACAACAGTGGGCCATCAGCTTTCTGCAGCTTGGCCTTCATCTGACAAGTTGAAGGGGTGCCCGAGTGCTCCCCAAGCTGGTGTGACACCTTAGGAACAAGATCCTTTCTCAGCCTGGGGTGAGGGAAGAGGTGGGCTGAGACTCAGTGTTTGGGTGCCAGGTGGGTGCAGGTCAGCCCCTCTCTGCCCAGCCAGGCAGCAGCACCAGGGGCACCAGAACCCCCACCTTTGGGAGGGCTGACACCGATTCAAGACATGCGCAAGCTACAGGTACCTGTGATGTCTGTTTGGGCATCTTCAGCCTCAGCTGCAGCAGCCCTGCTCTTCCTCTCCAATTCTTTCATTTCAGGCACGTAGAAGTCCCCTTGGCGGGCAAGAGGACACACAAAGTAGATGCGATCCTCCTTGTAGATCTCGATTCGAGGGTGGGCGCACAGCTTCCTTTCCTGAAAGACAGCAGGGTCAGGGATGTGCTCTCACTCCCCATCCCAGCAGCCCCCCACCACATGGACCTGCTGGCCTGGCAGCACTGCAGGCTGATCCAATTCACTATGGACATGGGGGAACGGGGAGGAGTGGTGGGTCCCATCCTGAAACTGCAGAGCTGCTCTCCCTATCACAACCTCAATGTTCAGCCCTGGAGGTGAACAACCAGCTGGGCTCACAGAGGAGATGCCAAAGCCCCAGGGAGACAGCTTCCCGGCTCAGCTTTGGTTTTGGTGTGCTCATTTTAGGCTGCAGCGAGGGACTTCGGGGAGCCCGGCAGCTGCTTCACATGGACCTGCCAAGTCCCCGGCTCTTCCTGGCAGCGCGGCCCCCCGAGCGGGCGTAGCACTTCTCTGCTAATTAATATAATCCAGAGCTGACAGCTCATGCAGCTCCTTTCAGAACCGCAAGGGCAGGGGGAGTGGGAGATGAATTCCTGGCATTTCAGACATCTCCCCCTCCTCCTCTCTCCTTACCCCACCTCTCCCCCGGCAGCACACTGAGCCCCCCCTCACCTGCCAGGGCCCTGTGATGGAGGCACACCCCCCCCAGCCATGTGCCCCACACCAAGATGTGGGCTCGGGGGGCTCTCGGGGTGCCAGGGCTGTGCTGGTGAGCAGCTGAACATCTTGTGCCACCCCCTCCTCACTTGCCCGCCTGCTGCTCGCTGGCAGAGGGGCGGCTGTACAAGCCAGGGGAAAAGGCAGTGTTTCTTCAGGGGGTTTCTTTTTCTTTCTTTCCCTTTTTCCAGTCACTGACAGCTTCTGTTTAACCCCACAACAACACTGATTATCGCCTTTTCCTCCTCCCTACCATAGCTATCCTCTTCCTCCTCCCTGGCATGGCTTGCCTATCCTTCAGCAAGGTCTCCATCTCTCTAAGACTCTCTGAAGACAGTGCTGAGCGCTCTCCGAGGGCAAATTTTATACACACATCAATCATGACCTTACAAAAGCCTGTTCATTCCTGACCCTCTTCACCCCTGGGAATGGACCAAGTTGATTTTGAATTATTTATTTCCCAGCCAAATGCCAGCACTAGGCAGAATCCACAACAGAGAAGAGCCAATGCCAACCCTCTCCCCTGGTGCTGCCAGCCAGGCCACGTGGAGAGCCATCTCCTTGCTGAGAGGATGCTGCACAAGCAAGGCAGGGAGAAAACCCCATATGAGCCATTTTCAGGTCTATTTTCACTGGAAAGCCCACAAGATCTATCTCTGTGGGACCTCAGTTTATGCAGTGGCAGAAACACAAACCCCAGCAGAAACTTCACCCGTCCCAAAGCCCTTGAGCCTGAAATTCAGCAGTCCTCCCTCCAACCAGTGAGAAGCCCCATTTGTGAGCCCGGTGCTGCAGGGATGCGCAGGGACACAGGCGGGCTTCCAAGGTATTTGGAGCCTGGAGTTCCCACTTGCAGGCAGGTGAAACACTAACACACACACAGATCAAAGCTGTATTAAATAAACCCAGGCTGGGCTGGTTTTAGCAGCAGAGCAGAGGCGGCTCATCTCACTCTTGCTTTTGCAGCAACAACGCAGACAAGAACCCCCCGCGCCGCTCTGCCCCTTGCTCTACCAACCACAAGCCCATCAGTCAATCTTCAGCTCAGTTTGTTATTTTAGGTTCCTGCAACACATACCAGAGATGAGCATCTCAAAGATTTGCAGGCTTTCTGGATGCATCCAGCTGGCCCTCCACCACTTAATGCAGGCAGGGACAACTCAAAGGATCTTAGAGCAAAGAGACCTTCACTAAATTAATATGAGGTCTCAAACCAGTCTAAAACCTCTTGGAGGCTCAGTCTGGCCTCCAAGACTGACTTCACAAAGTCCACTTTGGGATTCCTATAGAGCAGATCTGGCACATACCCTCTCCTCACAATTTATCTAGGCTGCTACAACTCCTCTTCCAATTACATAGCCATAGTAGTGGATTACACAGCGCTGCTTCACACTCAAGGTAGTAGCTGGGAATGCTGTCCCATTTGGGTTGGGACCAAACGGATGAGGCTGCATGAAGACTTGTGGAAAGGGCAGAGGCGATGAGGTGGGGAGCCAGGGGAACAGAAACGGATGAGGGAATCATTAAACAAAATGTGTAAAGAGATAATCCAAAGGGGATGTAAGGGAGATCATCCTTGTGATCATCCCAAAGGAGATCAGGAGGCAGGCAGAGGCCAGGCAAGCACAGGCAGAGGTGCAGCCAAGTGCAACCAAGAGGTAGGTGTCAGCATACGACAGAGAAGGCTTAGGGTTATTCCAGTGGAGAGAAAGGCTGCAAGGAAAGAAACAACCCAGAGAGACTGGAGAGCAGAATCCAAAGGTGAAGGTGTAGAGAGCAAATTAACAAAAGCTCAACAACATGGCAAACCAACAGAGATGCTCAACAGGCAATAAATCTCTCTGCAGCTGAGAAGGAAGCCCCTTGCTAACTGGCAGCTAAGGCAGCAGATGGAACAGCAAGGTGGATGTGGAGTTTGCAAGGCAGAGCCCTCCAGTCAAATCAAATACAGTCTCACACGCGTGGAGGAGCTCAGCGAGAGGTGAACAGTGGGATGCCAACAGTGTCAGGGCCAGGCTTCCGGCTAGGACAGCAGGACTCAGTTAGTAGGGCAGAGAAGGGGACTTGTTCCTTCACAAGGTCGTGCTGTGCCACCTCCATTCTCAGCTTCTGCCAAGAGGCTGCCTTTCCTATGGCTAGCGAAGACAGGAGCGGCACCACACAAAGCTTGTTTCTGTGCAGGACTCTTCACCAAGCACCCAAAGCATAGGATTCATTGCATGTAATCCATACAGTCAAATTACACATACACAGCAAAGACCAATACATCCAGAGCCCAACAGCTCAGTTCTGACATGCACAGCAGCTCCAGTGCAATCCTGCTGTGTCAGACCCACAGCTTCCCATGAAGCCAACTCCTTCTTGGCCTATCTGAGGGCCATGGTGTGGTGCTGCTCATCAACCTCTTGGAAACAAGGGTTTATGTAGGGGAAGACCCTTGCACTCCTCTTTCCCAGCTGAAACAGCACTGTGCACAATCTTTACCCCTGGGTTGTTTCCAGATCACCCACCACCCCAACTCCCTGCAGGACTTTCTCCAGGTTGGTCTCATCTCTCTAGGAAAGGAGCATCCCCATGTCTCATGCATCAGAAAGGACAACAAGGACTATGCACCAAACCAGGGTGTCAGACATTCCCTGCTTGTCTGTTAAGGAATAGACCCCATCGCCTGCCCACAGAGCAGTTTGGCTGCAGCCTCCCAGGTGGATGTCCCTGCTTTCCTGTACAGGCAAGAGAACAGTTCCAGGGCTATGGGTCACACGATGAGGCAGCTCCGATAGTTTGCAGTCATTAAAATCCCAGCAGAATTGTGTCAAAATGGAAGGGAGGTGGTGGGATGCTCACGCCATGCTGTGCCACTTGGCGCCTGCCAGGAAGCAGAAGGCAAGCTGGGGCACTGCAGGGACTGGCTTTGTCACTCTGTCAGGCTTGTCTGCTCAGGAATTCAAATGCCACCAACTTGATCTGCTTCATCTCCCACTGCTGGAAGAATTCATCTTGTTAGCAGACAAGCAAACAAGCCTTGCTGATGCTCTCGGGATTCTCACCATGCCCAGCCATGCTGGCACTCAGACTCCAGCCAAACCTACTGTCTGCCCCAAAACACTTCTAGGGTTGCTGGGAAGGCTGTGGGGAGGCAGCTGCTCCTCACCCTGTTTCTGGCCACAAACCCTCTGGTCCCATAGCCCCCCTGACCCATCCCCAAGACCTCCTGGCATGGCTCGTGGGTGACGGCTAAGCATGCCAGCCACCAGGAAAGCAGTGGTGCAGGATCCAGCCTAAGGCTCAACTTCTCTCTGCACAGTTCCAGTTGAGAGAACATCTTCCCAGAGTAAACTGATGAGCACATGACCCAAGCCTGCTCCAGGAGGGACCCAGACTCAGAGTAACTGTGGGCTCTTCATCAGTGGCCACATGAACATCAGTTTGGCACAACATGCCTATTGCTGCCACTTGCCTCTGCCTTTATGGCAATGGGATGTGCCACTGTCACTGCAGTGAAGCAGAAGGGTGCCAGCCAAACAGAGCCGGCTCCATCCTCACCCTGTGACACTGGAGGACATAAGTCACACAAGGGGATTCTCTCTAGGCAGCTGGAGAGCAGGGTCAGCCCACCACTGGGTTACAGCCAGGTCCACCCTCTACTGAACTGAATGTCAGCCAAGTACGACTTGTTAAAACATCGGTGATGCAGAGGGGTGTCTGGGCCCTGCCCTGGAGGAGCAACGGGGGGTGCTAAGGGACACCCCTCTGTCCCCCTGCTGCACCAGGGCTCCCAGTCTCCATTCATTCTGCTGCCACACCAGGAGGGACACAGAGGGACCTTGTGCCCATTGCTGGGGGTTGCTGCTCGCCAGCGGTCTCACCAGCATCCCCCCCCCCAACCAACCAGAGCATCATCACACTCTCACAGCCACAAACCTCCCCTTGCCTGTGCCGTCTGTGGGGGACCCTCAGGGGACCCACCAACACCTCCTGCTTGCATAGACATGACTCCCCCCCATCTTGCTTCCAGACAGAGGCATCTATCCTCTCCTCCTCCCAGTAAAGGGGTCAAAACGCTTCACTCCTATAGATTTTAAAGAAACAACAAAGCTGTGTGGAGCCGAAGGGCCCTAAAATCAGTTGCTAAAATTAAGAGCTGAAACTGAGCCACCAGCTAGGCCCGGAGGGAGCACACTGTGTGCCACATCCTCCTCGCTTCCCACTCAGTGTGTCATCCCCACTTATCTTAGAACACGGGTGCTAGGTAGTGCAGAGAGGCTTTGCAATTCAGTTTGCACAGCACACAGCACCCCTCCACACTCTCCCAGTTCACCCAGGGGACAGACTCCTTGCTGGGCCATCCCACTGGTGGTGTCCCTGTTTCCATTCCTCCTTGCCCAGACAGCAGCTTGAGGTTAAACACCACTTTGGTCCCAGGTCTGAGCTGATGGAAGCAAAACACCATAAAGGAACCTCTTCCTCCCTGGATTTCAAACTCTATTTCAATGTGGACTTGCAGCCTAGAAAGCCAAGTGCCTCCTGCTCTGCACTACAAGCAGCGTGGCCAGCAGGTTGAGGGAGGGATGCTCCCCCTCTTCTCCACTCTTGTGAAACCCCATCTTTGAGGTCCCCAGCACAAAACAGTTGTGAAGCTGCCAGAGCAGGTCCAGAAGAGGGCATAGAAATGATCCTAGAGCTGGAACACCTCTGCTACGGAGAAAGGCTGAGAGAGTTTGGGTTATTCAGCCTGAAGATGAGAAGGCTCCTGGGAGAGTTTATTGCAGCTTTTCAATACCCAAAGCGGGCTTGTAAGAGATGGAGATTTTAGAAGGGCCTGCAGTGACAGGGGCGACGGTTTTAAACCAAAAGAGGGTGGGTTTAGATTGCACACAGGAAAGAAATACCTAGTGATGAGGATGGTGAGACACTGGACCGCATTGCTGAGAGAAGCTGTGGATGCCCCATCACTGGAAGGATGCAAGGTTAGGTGGGATGGGGCTTTAAGCTACCTGGTCTACTGAACAACTTCCCTGCCCATGGCACGGGATTTGGGCTGTATGATCCCTGAAGATCCCTTGAACCCAGCTCCTTCTTGGCAGGGTCCTCCCTGCCGAGAAGCAGCCTGACCACAGGAGACAGGGATGAAGCCTGGGTGCCTGGGGCTGCTCACTGAGGGCAGGAGCCAGGCAGCAGCTAAGAAGGAACCACTGGGTCAAAAGACAGTTTGGGCAGATGGGAGGGAGAGGAAGGCAGATGTGCTTTACACCAGTAATACCTCAAGTGTCAAGGAAATCCCAACACCTCAGCTCGCAGACCAAGCAGGGTGCATGCGGAGCCCGCAGCCCCTGCGTCCTGGCACGGCCGGCACTTGGAGCCAGCTCCAGCACACGGCACAGCCACGAACGCCAGGCTGCCAAGGGCTGCAAAACAGCTGCTGCTTCCCAGACTGGAGAAACTCACATTTCAGAGGTGGTGAGACTGCTCCCACGCATGTGCACTTTACTTTCAACTCCTCCGGGCTGTGAGGTGTTTCAGAAACAGAAGGTGATATTATTGCAATCAAGAAAAGGCTGTTTCCGTCAGCCAGCAGGAAAAATGAACCAACACTGCAACATCAGTCTCACCAAAAGACAGCAAATCCTCTAGATAGCAAAATACAGCACCTGTCAAGTAGCACCTCCAGCACACGTAAACATCCCCCCCCTGCCCTCCGCACCAGCACATTCCCCGCTTCCCAGAGCAGGCCCCATCCTGCCTACAGGACGCTGCCCTGTCACTACGGCAGTGCCGTGGCTGCGGGACAGGCAGGTGAAAAGCAGCCCCCAAGATCCCCCCGCGGTGGTGAGAGGGAGCACATTTGGGCCGTGGGAGCTGCGAAACAGCAGGCTAGGAGATAGCTGCAGAGTTTTTCATTTTCACCTTGGTGAAGGCAGCCCGCCATGCAATTTACATCTCTCTTTCCTGCCTGCCTGCGCTCCCCGGGCCCAACCACCCGCTGCTCCTGCCCCGGCACAGCCAAACCAAGAGGCAAAGGAATGCACCCAGGTTGGTTGGTGGGTACAGGAATGCCCCCAAAAGCCTGATGAGGACCAGGCACAGGCTCTCAGGTTGCTGCTGGAAGCTGCTGTAAGAGTCATAAACACTTTTCCCCCTCCTGGCATGGAGATGGAGAATCCATCCTGTCTTCAGGCAAAAGGGTCTAAGCTCCAGCCCTGTCTCACTATAGGCGCAGATGCGCTCCAGACCTCCTCCCATTCCATAACCCACTTGAGCTGCAAAAGAAAGCCTGCAGCACATTCAAGAGCATTCCCCATCTTCAGAGATGAGGCAGACAGCAAGCCTCAGCAAAAGAAGACTTCCCAGAAAGTAGGGAGGGGCAGCCAAAGCCTCCAGTGTGGGGGAAGGACAAGCCCTGGACAAGGCTGCCAGCCTGGACATGCTCACGTATGTTAATCCATGTACTTCCAGGGACATATTTTACTGCCCCCAACTACGGGAACATCACCTGAAGAATAAGGAGCAGATGGTGCAAATGCACAATTCATGGGGCTTGGTTCCCCCCTGGTGTCATGGTTATTTGGCAGTAATTCGTTCTGAAGCAGAGACTTTCAGAAGTGAAACAAACTTTTGCATTACAAAAGAAATTAAGTTTCCTAAAATCTCTGTGCTTTCCACATCTCCTGTCCTGCCCTGCGCCTGCACCCACCGTGGGTAAGCAAAGCCAGCTGGGGAGATGGTTCTCACCAGCTTCCCAGAGCTCTATGATTATCTTCTTACACTCTTCCTCCTACCCGACCCCAATCGCATCCCTTCCTCTCTTCCCTGTCACTGCCACACATCAGCTCTCTGAAAGGGACTTTGGTTTTAACCACTCCAAAAGCTCAAACACTGGATTTTCATTAAAAGACAAGAAATCCATGTAAATCCACACAATCTCTTGTCCCCTGAGGAACCAGCTCTGGGTTTCTGTCCCCGTCCCTACGATCTCCATGGTGTGGGTCAACAGCCATGCACAAAAGTAGGTGGATGAGACTGCAGGAGAGCAGGACTGCAGCTGGAGAAGGCTGCTTCTGCTTTGGAGTGCGGGTCTCTGGGGACCAAAGCTCTCCTTCCAGCCCTCAGGGGATGCTTCTTCAGCATTAATCGCAAAGCTGAAGAGGTTCATGTAATGATCTCTGCCATCACGGATGGCTGGAGCGATGCTAAATCACTTTGCCTGCCCTGTTGCCTCAGCAAGGCTGCCAGGAACAGCAGCTATAGCAACTTCTCTGCCTCTTGTCAAGGGAGGGCCTTTCAGGAAAGCAATCACCCAAGACGTTCTCCTGCCCATCCCACCTTGGTCAGGCAGCCTCCCACACTATGTGGGGCATCATGCAGGTAAAAAGAGCCTCTTCAAAACATGGGTCTTCATTAGGCTGCTTGCAGGGAGAGTAAGCCCCAACCTGGAGTACAACTTCCCTCTAGGTCAATCAACAGCAGGCTGTTCCTTGTGGTGGAAGATCTTCCATGGCTAACTCACAGCTGAGAACCTGGCGGCCTCCTCGTCCAGGTGAACATTCCCAACCCACCTTGATGGCTTTTTCTCCAGGCCACCACTTGCTTGAGTACTTGCCCTTCTGTAATGAAAACCTTGTGTGGCAAAATCAAAGCAACAGAGACAGAGCACAGGTGCCTGGTGCTCTCAGCACATGGGAGATCTTGGCCCCTCCAGACTCAGCCCTTTCCTCTTGTTCTTTGGCTTCACAAGCCCTCCTCCCAGGATCATGGGCATCTCCAGCTGCTCTTCCACAGCTTGTTTGTCACCAGACAAACTCACGACATGTGTCACATTAATGCCCCCAGGAAGAAAAAGGCACAGTGGAATAAATAACCCCCTGTCCCTTCCTACCTCCTTGTACAACCTCGTCTTTCTGCAACGCCCCCAAGCTCCCAGGCTGCTTGGAATATATTTCACAACGAGCTAAACTTAGCCTCACACCATCCCTTCGCAGCTGAGAAAGTTGAAAAGGGAAGCTGAAGAACCTAACCTTGCTGAACTTGCACAGATAAAGCCACCAGCAGCCTGGAGCAAAGCTGCAATGCAAATGCCTGATTCCCAGACAAAACAGTCCTTCCCTCCCCACTAACAGGGACTTAGTGTTGGGCTTATTGCCCTCATTTAAAAGGCAAAGAAGGCTAGCACAGAGGAAGACTACACAGGTTTTCAGCCTGGTTTGCTGAGGAGGAATGCGTAAGATGAACATGACATCCATCAGCATATCTTCGGTACAGCACATCAGCAAATCTAATAGCAGAAAGCAAGTTTTCAGGACAGAAGAATCTTCCAAACTATCAGCTAAGTGGAGCCACAGTGGAGAGAGGCTTTGTGTCCTCCCAGGTAGGGAGGCCATGGATTGCCTCAGGTAACAGGGAGATTTTCCAGACTCTCCGCTGCAGGGCACTCACCCACAGGCCACTGTTCACCCTTGGTTCACTGCTCCTCCTTCCCTTTCCTGGGAACCAAGATCCCCATGTTTTAAAACCAAGCGAGAGCCCAGGACGAGTGCCTTTTTGAATCTTTGAAAATGAACGAGGCAGTTCCCTGCAGGCTTCCAGGAAAGCTGCCTTCAAACCCCCCCCCCCCCTTGCACCTCTATCCCAAAAAGTGCAGCAAGGCAAAGGACAAAGAGCCAGCAACCCTGGTGAGCCCCAGCGTGGTGACAACTCCCACCGGTGAGCTTGGCTAACGAAGCCCCAGAGCCTCCAGCCACCGTATGCTGCCGGCAGCAACAATTTGCCCGAGGAAATCCCCAGTGCAAACTAACAGAGCTGGCGGGCAGAAAGGAAAAGGGAAAAAGATGGGCAGGCTGCCTGCAATGCGGGAAGAGGTGGAAACACAGGCACAGGCAAGGAGTGGTAAGGGAAGTAAAGAAGCAGAACAGGCAAATTACTCAGGGACCTCAGGACAGCTCCAGATGTCCTCGAGTCAGAGCGTGCCATTGCAGCAGCTGTATGTGCTGACCTACCATCCCAGTCACTGGCACAGCAGACATGGGGAGCTGAGGTGGGGCTGGGCCTTTCCTCTGCAGCCCTCATCTCCTCCTCCTCAGCTCAGCAGGGGCGCCAGCACAGGGCCCCAGGGGGCTCATTACCTTGGCCTGGAGAGGAGCACACCTGAGAGCATGGTGCTGCGTTGTGTCGGGGAGGCAATGGCTGGCAGTGCCAGCAGGGACAAGAGCCGAGCACCTCCAAAGCCAGCCTCTTCTGCTGGCAACAGAGGCAGCAGGGGACCGGAGCAGTTGCTCTCAGCAACCTTTGCAGTCTGGTGACTGCTCCTCTACCAGCACAGGATTGTCAGCTTGACTGTGCAGATCAATAATGAGATGAAATCAAAACGAAGTAGCCAAGGACAGAGCCCAGCCTGACTGCCCTTCCATAAGCCAGATGCTTTCCAGGTCCTGTGTGCAGAGGTGCTCCATGAGCTGGGAAAGCTCCAGATACACACTGCACCACTCAGCCTTCCAGGTCTTCCCCTGCCAGGGAGCCATCTCCACCACTGCTCTGCACTCCTGGGTACCTCAAACCATGCGCAGCCTTGCATAACATCATCAACAGCAGCACATCAGCCAACACTGCAGCCACCAGAGCTGCCTCAGATCCTCATCAGTGTCCCTCAAGACTCAGAGGACACCCTTCCTCTTCCCAGCACCATGGTGCCCTCCCTCATAATACCTGGAGGATGGAGAGGACTTTGGGGACGCACCTCTGCACCTCTGTCCTCATCCACCCTTCCCCAAGCAGCGGCAGCTCATCACGGGCAGGGAGCGGACTCTGCCCTGCGCCACTGTGGTCCCATCCCAGGAAAGCAGCTGGGTCCAGGCTAGCAGGAGAGTAGGGGTTTGGACAAAGCCAGAGTGGAGCCAATGCTATGGGGCCCATAGCAGCTCCCACTGAGAGACACAGCTTTGCAAGAGAACTGATGGGAGATACAGGTAGGGGCTTCTCAAAGAGGCAGGAACAAGCAAAAGAGGCACAAGTGAACATGGCACTTACAGATGCACATGAGAGAAGGAGGATGCAAGAACAGAGGGGCCGATGGCTGCACTCCGCCGCTGCAAGCCCACAGCAGCTACTTCTGCTTTGCTCATCTCTTGAACTGCTCGTTACAGAAGGACCACAGCAAGTCTTTCTCCAGCACTGACCTCTTGATAAGCTTTTGCCAACTCACAGTCTGGTTACTGTACTGCTGGGCGGACGTTATCCCAAGCTGTGCATCTGCACAGCATGAAAAGAAGAGCAGCTGGCCACAGCAGATGATAAATATCTACCTTTCTGCATGTCAAGGAGCTGCCATCAGCTCCCAGAGAAATAAAACCCAGGGGAGCCAATCAGCCATCCAGTAGCAGGGAGGAAATGCCAGTGTCCACAGTGGGGACGAGGCCATGGTTTCCCTCCCTCCAGCCTTCCTGAGGGTGCCTTACAATCCCACGGAGTGGGAACAGAGCCAGTCAGCAAATGCATGAAGCTGGCAGGCAGCTGCAGACAGGCATACTCTGTGAACAACCATGGCACATCCTCTTCATTCCCCCATGGGCCAAGACACCCTTTCAGATTTCATCTGAAAGGCAACAGCCTCCAGTGCCACACAAGGACAGGGACTCCCAGACACTCTCCCAGCTGCCTTAAAGGTCTCTCCTTGACCTTCAACAGCACTTTTGCCTTAGGATCCACCTCATAGAGCTGCAAAAATAAGGGAAATGGACACTAACAGCTTTACAGAGAAATCGGGTTCCTGGTGTGTGGAAGGCAGGAGGGGCAGATGCAAAAGTTTCCAGGGGTCCTGTGATGTGCCCATCCACAAGTTATCACTGTGATAAGCAGCCAGAGTCAGGGATGCAGAGCGGTTACTAACGTGCTCTCGCCGGTGCACTCAGCTCCATCACTGCCTTCATCCCTGCGGCATCATTATCATTCCTCACATTACCAGAAGAGGAACAAGAAAAACCATCCATCTGTGCAGCAAGCACCTGGTGGTCATCGTACAGCCGCCAAAAAATAATCACGCCAATTATTCCGCAGCACCAGAAACCCTCAGTATCCTTCTGCTCCCTCAGACCCTTTGAAATGTAAAGCCATACTGTTTGGTGCCATTTAATTTGGAGCTCAGCCTCAGACTGGCAGAGCCTCGCTGAGCTTTAGGAGGAATGCAGCCATGCAAAATGTAGACGCACAAAATCCAGATGTCAGTGACCTGGAAGACAAACACACCCAGAGTGCCATCAGTGACTCCATTTTGTGGACCCAGTGTCCTGTTTTACTGTCCTAATGCCAGGGAGCTGGCTGTGAGCCCCATCCCTCTCTGCGCTGGCTCAGGACTCCCGGCTCCCTTGGAGCTACTGGCCACCTTCTGGATGCTGCCTTGGTGCAAACTGGAGTACAGGTCAGGCTCTCTGCTGCTGCTGGGCTGCTCTCACAAACCTGAAAGCCTTGCAAAGCCTTCCTCAGCTCCCTCTCTGTACACAGGCCAGGAGATCTGTATCTTGAACCCCTCTAAAAGGTGAGCTTTGGAGAAGGTGGACACAGTGGCCATGGGAATCTGATTCTGTCCCAAAAGCTGTACCCAGGCTCTGCTCCAAGCAAGCACAGAAACCTCTTTCTAGTTTCTCCCTGCTTCCCAGAAGAAGAGGTGGCTCTTCATCATCATCTTTCACATTTGTTCCTCTCCTCCGGGCTGGAGGCACATCGTTTTTCATACTACAGCCCCAGCTGTCCTACCAGCCCTGGCAGGGCAGAGGGACCCTACCTAAGGGAGAATGTATCTCCAACAAACAAAGCAGAAATGCATCTACTTAAGTCAGGTATGAGTCTCCATGTCCTCACACTCACCAGAGCATCAAGGAGCCCAGGAAAGGTAAATGTCAGATGGGCAGGGGACAAAGAAATGAGTGCTGACTTAGCACACCTGGAGGCACTGGTCTATCAGATGCTGATCCACTCTTGAGGGTAAGAGATACCTTTGGTCTCCTACCTATGCCAGACACTGCACCAGATTGTGAGAGAAGGCGACTCAAGGAGACAGAGGACAAATACTGACTCATCCCTGAGCTGATCCCCAGGGGGCCGCTGCCTTCTCTGCCTGCTGTGGTCTGACAGCAGGGAAAATGCCTTTTCTCACACCTATGCAATCAGGTGAAGAGGAGCGGCAACAGATGACTACTCACATGGCCTGTGGATGCCTGCCCACACGAAGACAAAGAGTCTCACCACGGCTTGCACCTTGTGCAGGATAGTGTAGGGGAAGCAGCACAGGAAGCTTGGACATCCCCACCAGGCTGCAGACCTCCATCAGCTGCCTTTGGGCAGTTCTAACCTGTAGTCATCCCTGCCAGCTCCAAGGCATGAGTGATGGAGTTACATCTGCTAATGTTTCTATTAAAGGCTCTGATTTTCCCCAGTTTGGCTGAACAGAGGCTGGAATAAGCTGCCACATGCTGGAAAAGAAATGGGACAAAAGGAGTCCTGGAGCTGAGGGCTCCCAGGCTCTCTCCAAAAGCCATCAAGCCAAGAATTAAGCACAGCTTGACCCTCCTCTTTCAAGGAGCTCACAGACCAGGGTACAAGCTGCTCTGGAGCCCTGCAATGGCAGGGGCAGCTGGAGATAACAAAGATGAACCCAGTCTGGTAAATCCAGAGGAGTTCAAGAGGGCCAGGATTTGGCAGCATGATTTTCTGCAGCCTGACAGGACAATAGGGTTCAGCAGCAGGTGTTTGCTCCTCAAGGCAGGATGGGATGTACCGGTTGTACATAGGTCTGCACTGAACCATTGCACCTCTCCATACCTTGTGCCCGCTCTGCAAAGGCTGTGGGTACCTATGTGTGTGGGCAGAGCAACATTCACCAGGCAACAGCATGAACACAAGAAAACCACATGCTGAGCCCATGAAAGCCTCCCCAAGATGTGAGCAGCTCTGCAGACCTCCACACCTGCCATGGCACTGGACTGGCAGCTCAAGACACCTCCATCCTGCTGCTCTGCCCAAGGCCACCAGCCACAGCAGCATCAACTTGAACAGCATCCAAAGGGCAGCAGCTGCTGCAGGCAGGCACAAACAGCGGGGGTTTATACATATATATATATATATATATATATATATCCCTGCCAAAAGAGGAGACCCTGAGGACTTTCAGCATAACTCCCTGCTTCAGAGCAAACAGCTGGGTTCGGCAGCCTCGCCGGTGCTCCAGCCATCAATGCAGCCCCAAAGCCTGCATCTCACCTACAGCACATGAGCTCTCAGCACAGGAAGGAGCAAGAATCAATTTTGCTCTTTCATCCCTGTGATCTGATCGTCACCCAACCTCGCAACTCATCCATCCATATTTTGACTCGGTGCAGAAGAGGAACTGTTATGTTTTCGTTCTCCAGCCCTCCCTGAAGCGGGGCCTTTCCTCCCCTTTTATACCTAACGAGAATCGAAAAAGTGCAAGTTAGTCATAGCACAATGGTCTTTTTTCTGGAGATAAAAATGCCACTGCTTTCAAATGTATTATCTCCCTGCTCCACAGGTTTCAAAGTGGGAGCTTCACAGCCAGGGAAACTAGGCCAGCAGAGCTTGCTGGAAAAGAGCAGTGCTTCTAAGAAGCTGTTTCACATTTGATCAGGTTCATTTCGCTGTTTCTCAAGCCCAGCACAGCTGGCAAGGTCTGGCTCAGAGGGCTACACGGAAGAACCAGCTCAGAAAAATCTCATTAGGACCCTGCTAAAATAGTCGCAAAGAGGAAGATCAATCTCATCCTCTTATTAATTGACTGGCTGGCAAAGAGGGAAGACCCCAAGGTTTGGGATGGTGTCTCTGCTTGACAGCACTGGACCCATCTCCAACACATGACAAAGAAAACCTTTTGAGCCAGCTGCATCCTCTGGGATTCTCCATAAGTAGATCTGGGAAGAGCACATGCACAGATTGAGTCAATAAAGAGATCTGACAGAAAAGCACTGTAGTATTTTACTCTCCCTCCTTGCCCAAGGCAAACCATTTTGGTTCTCTCTCTCCCTTGGACAGCTGTATGAAATAAGCTCATCTTCCTCAGTGATCATTAATCCTCGCTGCAAAGGCGAAGGGGGAGCAAATCTTTGTGCCTGAGCAGATTCATCTCTGACAATTTTGCAAGGCTGGGTAAGTTGTTATGGAGTTGAAAGCCCAGCTTTCCAGCGCGGAGGCTGGGAGAGCAAGACGGCTTCTCACTCACCCCCAGGATGGAGGGCAGGACCCCTGGCTGGCAGGCAGCACTGAGCCATGCTTTTAGCCACTGAGCTATCGGGAATGCCTGCACAGTTTGGCATGCATGGGAAGAAGGCAGACGCTTGAAGCTTGCTCTCCTTCCAGGAGCTGCCTTTGGAAATGCTCCTGGAAAAGGAGCTGGTATGGTAATAGGATCAAAATGCTGGATGTCACAGGAAAGCACCCACGATGGCAGAGACCCAGGGCTGAGCTGCCAGCTGGAAGAGCTTCTCCACGGATGTGGTAGAGTTCTCATTGCCAGAGGCTTTCAGGATGCAATTGGATGCTAGATAACCTCATCCAGGCTCCCTTTCCTGTGAAGGGTTGGCCCAGGTGATCTTTTCAGGTCCCTTCCAACCTGGGCTGTTCCCATTCTTTGATCACAGTTAGAACTGGGGAGGCCATGGTGGCCGGAAGCCCGCCTCCCACACCACCCACTTCCCAGGGATAGGAACTTCTCTGCCTGCTGCTGGCGCAGTCAACAAGAAGTTGGGGAAAAACCTGGTGATTTCACACACGAAAGAAGCTGCAGAGGCAGGGAAGGAGCCTTTTTAACTACCAAAGCTCAAAGCAGGTCAGAAAACCTCTTTTCTGCTCAAATCAGGTCTGCCGCCAGAGCTGCGGTTTCACATCTGCCCCTGTGCAGCTGAACCCCAGAGCTGAAACAGAAGCCACGTGTTGCAAGAGGGAAGGCGCTTGGAAGTACAGGGCAGCAGAGCAGCAGGTAGCACACATGCCGACTGGCACACACTGGCATACCCAGCACAAGTCCAGCTACATCAGGGCAGCTGAAAACTAAGCATGAAGCAGGGCCAATGCCAAATCACCGCCTGCCCCCAAGGACCAGAGAAAAACTGACAGCAGATGAGTAGTGGCCTGGGGCTGCCAAATTCCTTCAGAGAAGTGGGAAAGCGGGAATGCCTGCTGTGAATGGCAGGAGACATGACGCAGAGCCCTGGATCCCCATATGTTCCATTAGCAGCACAGAAGGAGCACGATTCCCTGCAGACACAGGTTAAACGGACCCGCTCTGCTGCACAAACCAACCCCAAGCTGGGTCCAAAAGTCCCTATGGAACGTAACACCACTGCCCATCAAAAATCCCTTCCACCTGGCTCAGCTCCCATCCTGATGTTGTGGGTATCCTGCCCTGGCCTCCATGTACTGTGAGGTCACTTACATTCTCAGGACTGAAACTTCTTCAGAGGGTTTTGCTGCTGAAAATATTTCAGAAGCAGAAGCCCCCATGAACATGCAAACTGATGTGATGTGACATGCAGCTGGGGGCTGCCAACCAGCAGCGAGCAGGCTGCCTTGCTGGAGAGAGACTGCTGAAAACCAGCTGTCAGTGCAGGTCAACAGGAGATGAATGCGGCTGTGAAGGCACCAAGCCCATGCAGAGACATCTCGGGGTCCCTCTCTGGTCCCTGCAGTTGCATGTCACCTTCCAGAGAGATTCAGGCTGAAGCAGTTTTGTGCCCATCCGTTGCCTGCTCCTCCTGCAAAGTAAAGCCCAAGATCAAGAGCTTCACTGGCTCCTGGCAGAGAACACACACCAGCCATGGGTGTCTTCCAACACTGCTGGCCAAGCTACTCCAAAACTCATCCCCTACATCAACGAAGGGATGAGGAGGGAGAGACTTTAAGCCTGCTGAGACCCCTATCCTTAACCCATCTTCCCCTAAAATAAGGCCAAAATCTTATCTACTTACATCACCTCTTTTACTGGCAGCAGAAACAGGGTGTGTAAAGCCTAAGTAAGAGGAGGGAATGCGACGTACTCAATGCACACCACCACATTACCCAGTGCCCACCAGCCCCCAGGCAATCAGAAACAACTGCCCAAAGCCATCTCTGACACTGCCCTTTTCTGCTCTCCCTTCTTTTTCTCCTGTGGCCACAAGCAGCAGCAGAAGACAAGACCTCAGCAGCATGTGGCAGATTTGGATCCGACATCCCCCGTGCCTCAGTTTCCCTGGCTGTAGGGAGATGCTGCAAGCATCAGGCTGTGCTCCACTGCCCTTTGCAGGAGCAGACTGCAAACAGCCAACACTTCCACAGGGTTCCTAAGGGAAAAGAGATAATTCAATCCACTATGTAGCACTCATGACCATGAGTGACAGGCAATGAAGACAACACCATTGAGGGCTTCCTTGGTCATGGGATAAATCAAGCCAGAGCAGCATTTGAGTTGGATTTTGTTTCTAAGAGGGGAAAACAAGTAGGATGGGTCTTGTTCCTTCCTCCTCATTTCCAAACCCTGCTGCTGGCTGGCTATCACGAGTGGGCAACACCAGGGAGGCAGCTTGTCATCAACCGCCTGCTCTGAGTCAGACCAGCCGAGGTAAAAAAAGCCCTACAAAAGTGGAAAAAATCCCCAAACTCTGGAACGGGAAACACTCACCCTGCACCAGGAGTCTGCCTGCACCAACCACCACAAGCATTCATCCCTCCCTAGGGCTTCCCATCATCAGCCACGTCCCCACCCTACTGGAGATGCCACCCAGTCTGCAGCTGCACCGCACCAGAGCTATGTGAGGGACAACCACTGGGACAGCCCCAACCTGCCACTGCTGCAGCCCTGAGGTACACAACCGGTGGGCACCGGGTGCCAGTGAGGTCCATCTGCAGTGCAGAAGCCACATGTGACCCAACCTACAGCCCAGCTTGGGGCCCAGGCAGACACAAGGGCTCCCAAAACACTTTCCCCAGAGTCTGTATCTCTACTCCAAGCCCCTGCCAGCCCACAGCACAGCAGCCTGTCACACTGTCAGCTTTGCTCTCTTCTTTGCCATCAATACAAGTTAGACACAACAACTCCTCTATGACTCTCAAGGGCTTTTTCCCCTGCGCCCCCCGGTTTCTATTTGATTTGTGAGGATTGCTTAACAGTGGCATCAGACAACCTCCTGTCTTCCTGGGAACTCTACAGACCTATATTCAAATGCATATATTGCTAAAACTGAAGGCCTCTCTTGCCAACAACCCAAACCTCTCTAAAGCATCCACAAACTGATTCCCATGGTCACCTTGGGGCACAGGAAAAGGGAAGGAGAAAGATGGGAAGCTCCAGCTCCCAGAAAACCACAACCATATTCTGCAGGGTGACCCACTGGTGCAAGAAAGGAGAAGGCCACTTAGAAGAGTCCTTCAAGGCCCATACGATGAGACATAGAAAGAAGCCAAGTCCCAGATCGGTGGTGATAAGTTCTGGATAAAGGCATCCTGCTCCTCACCCTCCCTGGGGAGATGGATATAGAACTCTGAGTGGCCTTGGCAGTGCTCCCCAGAGCTCACAGGAGACCAAAGAAGTTCATGAGGATGAGCATGGCTATGGTTGAAGAATAGCATTGCAAAGAGGGATGAGCCTCTGTAGTACTTCCTGCGTGCCCAGAGGAAAACCCTGGGCAGCAGCTGACGGGCTGGAGCTGCTGCTGCAACAGTCTCACACGCTCAGACTGCAGCAGGACCACTTGCACAGAGCCTAAACCAAACAGACTAGATCAGTCAGGAGAAATAATTTAAGGGGAAAACATCCCAGTAATTGAGTCCTCTTTGCAATTGTTTTATCGGCTGTGAATCCCCGACCCCAGCCGAGCAAAAAAAACAGTTCCATGGTTTTGCCTTTAAGGTACAAATCAACTGGGATGGGAACACAGCTCCACAGACCTTCATTTATAACAGCAGGGAGATCAACAGACCTGAGCAAAGCCAGCAGCCATGGCAGTGCAGTCAGGGGAGCAGGAGGGGAAGGACATGGTGCAGCCATATTCACAAGGGCACTGGGCACCGATGCTTGGCTGCTGTAAAGGACCATGTGTAGGTTCCCAGTCCTCTACAGACAGAAAGCTGCTCACATTAAGAAGCTGTTTGGATTGCTGGGTGGAAAGGACAGTGTGAAAGATGGCACAGATCCCACCCATGTCAGCTAGGGGAAACCTTGGTGGTATCACCAGGAAGGAAGGAGTGTTCAGTGAGTATTTCTGCAATTGAGTCAGGCCAAAGCCAGACAACATGAGCAGAGGATCCAGGTGAAATGCTTGCTCTTCCATGAGAAGACACAACACATTGCTCACAGGTCCAGATAACACACATTTAGAACATTCCGAAATCCCAGCTGACAAGCCGTTTGCATGTCAAAGGGTGATCTCTGGCCAGCTGGAGATGCTACAAAGTCCCAGGAGAGACAGCAGCCTTTGCCTGCCAATATTAAAATGGGTAAATAGCTGACTCGGGCAAGCACAGGCGGGTCAGCAAAGACAGAGCCAAGGCAAAAGAAACGGATGGCTGCAACCAGACCAGCTCACCAGGAAGCAAAGACTGACATAACTAATGCCAACCAACACATATTTACAGCTGTCAGATCCTGTTGGAAAGCATGATTTATTTTTTGGGGGACTGCAGGCTTGACTAATAAATCAACCAGATCCCTGTCGTTCATTCAGACTCAGTGAAGACGTAGGACTTGGTACAATTTGGACTCTTCATTAGGGACTGTAGTGATGGGATAAGGGGTAACAGGTTAAAACTTAAACAGGGGAAGTTTAGATTGGATATGAGGAAGAAGTTCTTTCCTGTAAGGGTGGTGAGGCACTGGAATGG